>JAUPMG010041580.1:0-14233 GCA_031762675.1 Pachysandra terminalis | reverse complement strand
GTTTCGAATTTCCAAAACCAAAACCGAACCGAATTTATGAAAACCCAACCCAAACCGAACCGAAGTCGGTTTGGGTCAGTTCGGTTTTAACCGACCCAAGTTGCACCCCTACCTACAAGTATAAATTCTACCATATTCAAAATTCTTCATCATGTCATATGATTTCTAAAGTACAGAACTTTATCTGATACAAAACCAAATTCAATCATGTGAGAAGCCTTTCTCATTAGCAACTCTTGTGATAATATCTTATTTCCAAGCAATTCAAACATATATTATTAAAGACAATTGTAGAATCTAGAAGTCCTAACACTTAAACACAAAATAAAAGACCACCATGTATAAATTATCAGACCTCCCGAAATAATATATACCTGTCATATTATCGTGTAACTGTCACATGTGTGAAGGTTTCCAAGATTCCTCAATCTAATCGTGCCAAATACAAAGTTATATAGATATGCAATATTCAAAGCATGGGCATAGCAAGTGTCGTACATACAAAACTGTCCACACAATAAGTACCCATTTCATTACTAGAAAAAAGTGAGAACAGCATTGACATATAAATACGATATAGTTAGAGGCACTCAAAACATTTTGACCATCAAGACAAGGAAAGAGTAGAAATGAGGGGAAAAGATGAATAAGCATAGCAAGGTCATCTTAAATAAGCCTTTCCTATGTTTGTGTTTCTGTATTCCCTTATTTATTTATTGATTTTACTGGAGAATGGGATAATATCTTTCTCCAAAATTCCAACATGGGATTATATTGATCAAAACTAAACTAAGCACAAGTTTCGGAAAAATAAATAAGCAATCCTGAAAACAACACCAAAATGGGACATTTGTGGCAAGGTTTAAAATGGATGCATAGGAAATTTCACCCTTACAAGAAAGGTAAATTTTGTATAGAAATTTAGAACTGGTATAAATTTATGAGAATCATGAAAGATTTTGGATAAAGATTGGGAAAAAGAAGTTCTTCAGTAGATCAACAAAATCAATAGCTGTGTTTGGAACCTTGGATTTTAGAAGAAAAGAAAGAAAAGAAAAAAGACATGGAAAAGAAAAGAAAAGAAATAATTAAGTGTTTCTTTCCGAGTGTTTGGTTAAGATGAGACTTATAGGGAAAAGAAAATCAGATTCTGGCAACTTCCAATGACTTTCCGGTGAATTAGCATATATTCCGGCAAGGTTGATTGGCCACCAAGGAAAAATAAGAGATGTTGTCAGTTAGCGTTCGTGAATACTCACCACCTTTTCTTTTCTTTCAAATTTTCTAACATTTTGAGGAGAAAGGTTTTGATCCCCAGAAAAACAAAAATCAACTTTTTCTTTCCAAATCTATATCCCCAACTCTTTCTTTCTTCAACCAAACAAGAGAAAGTGCTTTCTCCAGCTTTTTTCTTTTCTTTTCTGTCAAAATCCAAGGTTCCAAACACAGTTTAAAGTTCCTTTTCATGTTAAAGGTCTAGAGGCTCACATGCCTCTTCTACAAAAACACTTCCAGCTATGTACATTGCTGCAGAAAAAAATGATTCTATTTGCAAGGAATGTATTGATTGGTCAATTTGATAAAAGCTTTACGTAGATAGAGATCTGCACATATCTTCCAGCCAAGTGTTAGAGACTAACAAAAACATGACATTCTCAAGGAGAAAACCTATAATCTATTTACAATAAAAGTGATGGCACTTTCTTTAAGAAGGTCTAGCAGTAACGGAAAGATCTTGATCAAGATACAATTACTAGCTTCCATGTTTTTAAATGCCTAAAATTTGCTGAAATTTCCCTTTTTGGAGGACAATGAGACGAAATCCCATTATCTTCTCACCTTTATATCGTTTCAAGTAATATATTCCAATATTTTCCTACATATTGTGCAATGTGGGAAATGTAAAGGGAAAGAGAGGTGCAGTATAAAACTTACATGATGTCAAAATCTGAAAATTTCAACATTTAGAAACTCCTTTAATTCATCAAATTTCATGGAAAACCATATAATATCCCTTTTTCATTAAATTCTGTAACACGTTTAGCATTTATACAAAATTTACACAACCCTATTCATTGAGAACAAAAAACTTGATTATCACCAAACACAATTTTGAGGGAAAAGAAGCAAGGTCTTTAGAAACTTAAATCCAATGATTTCAAACCCCTGGACCAAAAACAAAATCTCAAGAGCTGAAATTCAGGACAATTTCCTATTCTGGAGTATTTTTTACATATATATATATATATATATATATATACACACACACTTATTTTATCTATTTCCAGTATTTAAGAAACTATAAATCTTAGATATTCTATAAACTATCCTGGAAATTCAGATTTAGATCAAAACATGATTAAATTTAGTCATTTCAATTTCGTCCTTGTTACCCGATTTAAAAAAAAAAAAAAAAATCTCAAACCACATTGAAAAGAGTCAAAATTTGTCATAAAATTCATTGATAATTTTGGAGTAGGTTACAACTAGATCAACTTCATGTACATAAATTAATTTGATGCACTTACACGGATTCACCGATATTTTGGATATAAGAGATAAAAGAACCCAAAAATTGGGACATAGAAACCCACTGATGACTCACTACTCACAATATTCACCTACAGGAATGCTAGTCAACTTTATTGAGGAAGAATACTAGTATTATTGAATATATATAGAGTTTAACATACAATTATTTAACACCTATTGCAAACATGTGAAACGGATAAATTAATGCCTTTCCTCATGATAGGGAAAGAAATTTTGAAATATGCTGAAATTCCAGTCATGAATCATGACTTCATTGCAACTTACCTTGTAATTGTTTGTGAAATGTGACTATCTAAAATTTTCATATTGATATCGATTTTCTTTGTTCTCTCTTTGTACTTTATTCCTCTTTCTTCCTTAATAAAATTTCGTTATCGATCAAAAAAAAAAAAAAGATGTAGAGTCTAATATATCCCAAACAGCGCATGACTTTGGAACTCAAACTTCTCTAACAAATTAGGCATAGTTATTTTTTGTAATATTCTTATTTTATAGTATGTAATCACATCTTTTATTACATTTCCAGAAGTTCTACTGAAACTCATACCATTTTACAATCTTTTGAAAAACTTTCCTAGTTTATGCCAAATCAATGAACCCTTAAAAGGTTCCCTATTCTGCATGTCCAAAACTTCCCGCAAAATCAGAATTTCAAACCTTGCTACTTGAGATCTGTAGTTGACAGAAACCACGACCTCGGTGATAGCTTTATTATGGATGTTAATTTTTTAAAAATTGAATCGTAGAATCATGAAGGATTGGAATTGGAATCAAATCGGGATCCAAACTGTAAGTTAGAAACATATGAGAACAATATGAAGCATCCCTTGAAGCCACATGCTTTTTTCATTTCATAGCTCATGCAAGGTGATATTTCATCCAGAAAGCTCCACCACGATATTCATTACGATAATTAGCTTAAAGTGCCTATGACCAGCATACAATGCTCTTATGCGACATCAACTCCACATGGCAATTTTTATACTTAAGAAATTAAATCAGCCAATGTGCCTAGCAGTAAATATACTGAATGAGAACAAAGAAAGCATATTAACGTGTCTTACTTGAATAAAGCCGTGAAAAAATTGGCTCAAAATAATGCATCTTATCCATAGATGCCTTTGAAACAAGCCTTACATGATTTCATGGTTGCAAGGAAATCAAAATAGTCTAAGCTTAGTATTAGTAGATGAGATATTCAAATCCTCCTCATAGTGTTCACCCTTGAATCTACCCCTAAAACAACATATCATCATAATGGAAAGGCCTTCTCTCAAATCTTCTTTCACACGAATACATTTGAAATAACTACGCCGGTCTGATCTGCATCCGCAATCTGCATTGCCAAGAAAAGCTCGCTTGATGGGACCTCCCATTGAACCCCCAGACAGATTTCTACCCTGGTTCTTTTTAGGGATTTCAGAGGACTGGTTAGAAAGGGAATTTCCAAAGCCTTTTTAGACTGTTATAACTTCATCCTGATTATAACCTGCTAAAAAAACTTTTTTGGTATCGTCATACACTCTACTGGCCACCGGTTTAATGCCTAACCTCCAGCGAAGGGTATTAAACAACAAACACCATCCGTTCACTTTCTCTCCCTCCGGGAAGAATATAGGTTTGCTTCGCCTACTTGGATTGATATCAGAAACTCTCAGGAAATTCCAAGATTTATTTGATTGAAGTTCAGCCAGCCAGGCTCTCTTCCTATTACGACTAGAGCCCAAGACCAAGAGCCCTTTCAAACTGCAGTTCTTGTCATCTTGAACAATGATTGCAACATCTTCACCAACTATTAAACTTCTTCTGAATCCAATTTTATGTCAAGAACCCCTTTCTCAACTATTCTCAACCACTCCTGTTTCTCCTCCTTCAACAAAACAACTATGTTTTAAAATCTGTGGCATTGCCGATTCTAACACCTCAACCCATTTAAAAAGTGTCGAAGGTTGATTGTGAAGATAAAAAAGAAAAAACTAAGAAACAGGAGAGGAAGGGAAAAGAACAGAAAGACTGGATTCTGTTAAAATCAAAAGAAACAAGCTATATGGTGTAGAATGTTATTAGCTTATTGTCAAATAAGAGGGAGATAGAAAGAGAGAGAAAAAGGCATACATATATCCTGTGAAACTGAGGGCTTGAGAGTCAAAGCTTTCCTCCTTGCCGACTATCAAATGAAGAAAGCCCTAACATGTTGAATTTTACACCCGCAACTAAAAACATAAAGTTAATCTATTAAAAAGTTAATATAATAAGTTAAATATTGAAAGAAAAATTACTTTAATGAGCTAAAGGTCAAAACAAATAAATTAATATTTTATCTAAGAGTAATAAAGGATATAAACACTAAAGGCCCGACTATCCGATCCCTCTCTTGTGATCCTTCTTTTACAAGGCCTAGCCGATCAACTGGTTAATGCTATCCTCGCCTAGTTTATCCACACCCTGCTTAATATGCTTGCCATGGAGAAAGGCTCACTCTAAAGACTGAAAAAACATATAAGCGGCCTTGAAACCGATGGCACATTTCATCTCAAGCCAAGTTGGTACAAATATGCGGGAGGACATAATCTTCAATAGGGGCAAAGGAATCAATAGCAATTAATCAGCCTTTCTCCCGTAGTTGCATTTGAACCAGTTGTTCAACAAAAAGGGCCAGGAGAGTAGGGTGCCAGAAGACGATGTCATGGGGCAGAAAGGCCATCAACTCCACTACACCGTGCATCATGCTTTTGATGAAATGGTGGCCGCAGCTTCTCTCATGCGACCAAACCAAATCCACGACCATGTAGTCAAGTTTAATGTTGATTAAGGTAAATCTGAACCCTAAGAGATAATAGGGATGATAGAATGGGGTACAAAACTTGTACCAAGAGATGTGTCAATTGAATAAGGCGAGAAAGACTCAAATCCTGCTCAACTCCTATTGAATGAATCGCAATCATTCCACAGGGACTACTGAAACATGCTATAAATGACCCATATTGGATCAAGACACCCCCCAAAAAAAGGAACATATTCTAAAAAGCAGCCCACCCGTTTCCATTTAATAATATCCTGAACATAGACCTAAGTGGCCATATTGGATCTTTGGGAACCATCAAGTGTACGGCTGGCCAAGCAACGAGCTGAAGAGAAGAAAACAGAAGATGCACCTACTTGGCCGAGTGGGAGAGGGTGAAGTTTGAGGAAGAGGCAAAGATGACACTGCAAAAGGAAATATAGAATAGCAAGGATTTTTGAATAATTTGATTCTTTATTGAATTGTAAAAACCCACTTTTCAAAGATCTCTTCGAGATTGAATATCAAATGCAATGATTTGGTAGATGGCTTCTGTCTTTGCTCGATTTCGTCCACCCTTGTACTCCTCCACAAATTCCCTAGTCAAGCAATTTGAACCTACATCAGCTTTTTCTTTCTGTGTCACCCTACTGCAATAACTGGGGCAATTCCAGCTCAAGGATTACACTTGTTAGCAGATACATAAGGTCAACAACAAAGCCTACATCACATAAAATAGGCTAAACGGCTAGATACAAAATTGCAAGCTTGAAAAAGTTACACCAAAAGCAAAAGGACCTAACAAGGGCTTTGGTCACCTGCTTGACAAAAGAGCAAGAAGCAGGGAGTATTGCATCCCAAGAAATCATTATAGGGAATTTGCTCAAAGAAAAGAAGCTATGGATGGCCCTTAGCACGCCTGAAGCCGAAGTAAGAGTTGCCAAGTCCCATGTCTCATAGACCCATGTGTAATCAATATAAAAAGACCCGATAAATCGTTATCATATGCTTTGTGAGCAACAATGCCAGTCAATGGTTCAAAGAAGCGAGGGTCAAGAATGGGGAATTCTGCTTGACCTAGCTGAGAGAACCCCTTCGTTCAAGATGGCAATGCCATACTAGACAACAATGGTGGCTCCATACGAGAAGACCAAAGGGCATAGATTATGTATGGTTTGTCAAGACAAGTATGGAAGGGAACGAAAAGGTCCACGTACCCTGTAGCACCTACCGAAGTAAGGAAAAAGGAAAAGGAAGAGGAAGAGGATTGTTCCAACTCTGAAACCATATAAGTACTATATGCTTCAAAAGTCAATTCATTGTTGCGTTGCCACCTTTCCTTTTTCTTTTCATAAGTATAAGCTCTTTTCTTTGGTCTAAATAAAATAATTGCTCCTTAATCAAACATCACGATCGTCTGGCTCGAAAGCCGTCCTAAGGGGTCACCCAATCACCTAGGCACTTGCCTAGGATGTCAACTAAGTCCCAAAAAAACTGGCTGCTGTCCTAGGCAACCCCCTAAGACCTAAGTAACCGGCTTTAACAACACTGCTCCCTATTATCCTAGCCACACCAACTAGAATCCTAAAGATGGACACAAATAATAGAGAATTGACACAAATAATAGAGAATTGACACAAGGGGATTCTTAATAAGAGTGGTGCGAACACCCAAAAATAGAAAAGCCCTCTAATGGGCTAACCAGTTCATCTTTTCCAAGATTTGGTTCCAAAGCTCCCTCTCCAACGTCCAACCCTTGCTATTATGTTTTTATCTCAAAACAACGAAAAATTCACTTCTCAAGCTTTGTTGGGTAAGTGGCTGTGGAGGTTTGGGGTGGAGAGGGAGAGCTGGTGGAGAAGAGTGATCAAAGTAAAGTATGGTTGTTGATTTGGGGATTGGGAATCAGGACAGGTTAGGGGTTCGCATGGAGTTGGCTTATGGAAGGCTATTTTGGGTGTGGGTGAGAGGTTTAAGGAAGGTGTCTCTTTTGTGGTGGGTAATGGGGACCGGGTGAGGTTTTGGGTGGACCGGTGGATTGGAGAGAGGTTTATGGAGCAGTTCCCAGATATCTATAGATTAGCTTCTGTTAAGAATGTGAGGGTGAGAAATGTTTTGGTGTAAAATGGCAATGATCTGGAGTTGAATTTGAATCCGAGAAGGCCTCTTTTTGATAGGAAATTGGAGTGTATGTCTTCTCTTATTCACTTTTTCAGAGATTGGAGGCCTGGTTTAGGTGGTAATTTAAAAATCTGGGAAATTTTCTGGTAGGTCTTTCTTTGATCACTTGTGCGGTGCAGGTACAGTTTTTGGTTCTGAATAGCAAATTTGGTGCTATCTTATTCCATTAAAAGTTAGTTTCTGTTTATGGACTGCATCCCTTAATAAATCCCTTACTGTGGACCACTTGATTAGTAGAGGCTGGTTGATCCCAAATAGGTGTGTGTTACGCAAGAATGATGCAAAATCGGTGAACCATTTGCTTATCCACTGTTCTGTGTCAAATGTGGTATGGGGATAGTTTGTTCAGTTCTTTGGTGTTCACTGGGTTCAGCCACAAAGTTTTTCTGCTCTTCTGGAGGCTTGGAGTGTGCATGGGAAGTTGAGTGACAAGAAGAAGTTGACATGGTTTCTGTGCTCTGCAGCAATAGCTTGGACCTTATGGAAGGAAAGAAATTTCAAAATATTTGAAGATAGAGAGTGCGATGTTGCTCAAATCATCAGGAAAGTTAGAAACTTGATACCACGATTTCCCTTTCTTGTCATTCAATGTACATATTCCAGCGGTGCCGGTTTAGCTATTTTTTTGTTCAGTATTGTAGTTAGTTCTACACGAGTCTTGCTGTTTTTTTTTTTTTTTTTGTTGTTGTATGTTGTTGTCCACCTTGGACAACTTTCGGTTGTATTCCTCCTCATTTTGTTCAATTATATATATATCATATTGTCATTCATAAAAACAAAGAACACCATGATTTCCCTTTCCAAAGGGCATCGAAATTTCCCTTACATCGACATTTCCTTATCTTGAAACTTCCCTGTATAATATTTTATGAGAAATATCGCAAATACCGTAGACCTTAGATGTTCCAAGACAAAATTCTCATCTAGAACAATATTCGACCCCCGTGTCTGATGTTGCTTCCTATCTCTCCCTTTTCCTCTCCTCCCCCCTCCCTTTCCCTAAATCTTCGTCTTCAAGAGTCCCCACAATCTCCATAACCCAACAATACCCTAAGCCCTTCTCAACCTAGCTATCAACCCCATTGCCTCAAATTGGCCCTGATTGTTCTCCGGGTCTCCCTCAACCACTACACCTCCAACCCACTTGGAACTTTCCCTTAGCAAACATGCAACAACCTTATCCTTGTTCTCAAGTCTAGCAAAGCAATCTTATGTCTTTTGCTTCCCTCTGATAATCTGAAGGTCAAGAACAGAAATTTCTTTTTTGATGGAGAACATAAAACTTTATTGATAGATGTACAAAAACTGAATAAACATAAACTGTCAAGAACAGAACTTAGGTCCACCAAGTTACTAATATAATGAATGCCACCTTACAGATGGGAGATTTTCCTCTTCAAAACCAACTCTTGAAATCCAAACTGAAGAGCCAGAAACAGTAACCCTACCCCAACTCTTCCATCATCATGCTCTAAACCTGACTCGGGTACATGTTTTCAAATCCTACCCCACCTACCCCAACATGACTTACCAATCCAAGTTAATAAGGGCAAGGTGGGGCAGGTTTCACAATTAACTAGCCCCATTGCCAAACTTGGAGATTCCTCTCTTCTTTTCCTTTTCCACAGTTTAACAAAGCCTAATGTTGAAGGATGCCAAGGCAGCAGAAGTCATGTCTCTCTCTTCTAGAGGCATTTTTGGATTCTCACTCTGAAAGGGGATCCAAAAGATATTACTGATATTGCTACCTAACTTGAAATCATAAACATGCTTTACCTCCCCCTTCTGATAATAATTCAATAGACATGACTTGTGAACAAAATGGAGTGTTTTCTTCCAATTTTTTGTTATCCAGAATCTAGATTCTTTCACATTTCTCATAATTCTCTCGCTTGTAAATTGTTTAAGAAGGCTTTGGAAATTCCTAATGAATCATGGCTCTTGCTAATGAAAATTAATCTTACCTAGACTTGTGCAATATGCCACTTGGTGATCATATCACACTTCCTACCTATGTTACATGGACTCGGATATAGGTGTCGGGTGCAGGTACGGTCTTAAGTATCAGACTTTGTCTAATTCGCATATCATAGGACATGGGAACTCGGCCCATGTACTGTATATTTTGAACTTATTTATGATGAGTAATACCAAAATATGATACTACTTATACACAATATTAATTTCTACCAAGGTTTTAAGTATCCGGCAACCCTGTTATGTATCAGCCGAATCGTATCAGTTTTGAGGGTGGCAGATATGAACTTAATGGTATAGGTATCGGCTGCAACATGTCAAAGTGCCTCGATTTTAATGGTATTAGACTGTTACCCAATATGTCTCGGTTTTGGAAGGGCTGAGACCCAATAATTTAAACCTTGATTTCTACTCATTTCAAACTTGATAATTAAGTACAAAATGAAGGTAAAGGAGGCATTTGTTTAGAACAGAAGAAATATCTGTTACACAAAACTAGACAAAGGTGTGAATAGAGCTATAACTTTGGCCTGGCCATCCCGACCAAACCCTAATAAGAGACTGAACTTATCAGTAGTTTGGGTTTCGTTTCAGTCTGGGCTCATTTTCAAGCCTGAATTTGAGTTCGGGCTGAAGTTTGTACAGCCCAATAAGCCCAACATATATATATATATATTTATAACTCTAATATTTTTTTTGATCGATAAAATATAACTCTAATATTACCTTTATAATATAAGCCGTTGATGGGTTTTAATTCAACGGCTCATCTTATAACAACTTTTAAGACATTGAAACCCTAACAATAAGTCTCTAATCAACATCCACCTTAGGCATTGGAAACTTTTATAAGAACCAACATCATGACAAAAAAATTTCCTTCTTTTTCCTCAGATTCTCTTTCAGCCTTTCTATAAAGCATGCATTTAATATGGGCTGGCCTGAAGGATCCGACACAGATCCCATACCCATGTCATGTCATGTCAACATGAGTACTTTAGGGTGAGTAGAAGAGTCCATGTAACATAGCTTCCTACTACAAATAGTTGCTTTTATTACATAACAAGACCATGGTTTAAAATATTGTGTCGATACGTATAGTGTATCGACCGATACAGCACGATACACAACATTACGATACGATACCTATCTTTTTACAGTGTATCGGTCGGTACATTACCGATCCAGTCAATACATTGTCGATACAGTCTCGATACGCTCGATACTGATAAAAAAAAGACAATGAAAACTAAAAAATGATCAAAAAATGACCAAAAAAAAAAGCAAATAGAAACCCTTAAATTACTAACCTAATTTCAAAAAAGAACAAAGAAAAAGAAAATGGAAGAAAGGGAGAGAGAGAGAGAGAGAGAGAGAGAGAGAGAGAGAGAGAGAGTGTGAAGATATGCATCCATATGTAATAAAAGTTGTTCTTCTATGTCTTAAATTATGATTACATTTTGTTACTTATAGGTAATTGATCCAACTAGATATGTATGCTTTTTTATTTTTTATTAGTGTATGTGATATATTATGTCTTTACACTTATTGAAGTTTTTTAAGTTTTTGTGTGCCTGAGCGCATAGCGGAAGGTTTTTATGTTAATATATATTATATTTGTGGGTGCATCATATCAAAAACATGTTAATTTATCATATCTTTACCTTCTCTTTGCATAAAAGTGGGTCTTGTTTTATGTATCCTTCATATTCCTTGCGTATCCACTAGATCTATGACTTTTACTGTGTATCCACGCGTATCCGATACGATACTCGATACGTGTCCACTTTTGAGCTGACCAATATGCTATCTCGATACGATATTTTGAACCATGAACAAGACAAGAGTGTTGTTTAAGTTTTTTTTTTTTTTTATCGTAAATAAAAGTTTCTATTAACTGAAAGCCGAAAGGCCAAAAATCTTTACAAAAGTATGTGTTATAAGTTACAACCCACCCCAACAGAAAAATAGTAATTAGCTCAAAGTGTCCCACCAAACCCCCCATGTACAATCAAATTCAGACAAACTGAACCCCCCCCCCCAAATTCTTTATAGTTAGAAACCCCAAAAAAATAATAACTGTAAAGTGTCTTCTATCAACTTATAAGTGTCCTTTTTCTGATCTTTAAAAATCCTCTGATTTCTTTCATACCAAACTGACCACAGAATTGCAACCAGACATAAATTCCATAATATACCGCTCCTACTCTTGCCCCTCTCAATCTTCCTCCAGCCCCAACTGCTAAGTACGTCCTTAACATGCTCTTGCTGAACCCAATCTACCTTGAATCTTTTGATGAAAGAGAGCCAACTCTTCCTAGCTTTCTACTACAAATAGTTGTTTTTATTACATAACAAGATAAGAGTGTTGTTTAAATTGTAATGCTTGTTTTATCAATTCTTGAAGTATCATGCAATAATTCTAATGGTTCTTTACATTGCTTTGAACATGCACAAATTTTAAAAGACATCTATTAACTTCCATAAACTTCCACAAATTTAATCTATTTCCATACAGAATAGAGATCAAATTTTAGATTAAAATCAAAGTTTGAGCATTACCTAAGCTGTGGCCCAACAATCCACTGAATAGAGAATGAATGCTTGACTAGATATGCACTGACCTAATACTTTTAGCTACCAAAGCCTACATTTTTTTCCTTGAATTTAGAAAAATGAATAACCAATATAGTTATAGAATCAAAACTAGATGGGTTAAATTGCTTAAAAGTTACAGCTGTAGAAACCATTTTAGCTTTAGAGGGTGGGGTGGGGAGATAGTGGAGATTAGTTTGTTTAACAAAAAATTAATAAATGAATGCTTCGGAGACTTCTAAATGAAAATTAGAATTTCCTAAGGACCAATTTGATGAATAGTTAACAAGCCTTAAAGTTTGCAAAAAATAGTAAAATCTGCTGTGCAGTGCACAGGTCATTTCCAGGTCCTACAGAAGTTGTATACAAACAAAGGATGAAATTCGGGATGTGTGGATGGGTTGCTCAAATCATGCCCTTTGATTTAAAGATTTTCGGGGAGGGGAAAAAATTTAAATCTAGACAGCAGAGGTCTTTTTTGTTATTTTCACTATTGTTCGTATTTTTACCCAAGTGTTTAGTAGTTCAGAAAGCAAAGTCCCTTGGGTTATGAAGTATATTATCTATATATATCCATGTAATTACAACTTTGAAAAGAAGAATGAAAAATTGCTTTGCCTTGGCTTCAAGCTTATGTTTTGCAGTAGCAATACATGACCTGTAAAGGAGAATTCCTCCTTTCTCCTAGCTTTCTGTCTTGTTGCATTATTCGACAAATGTATTAAGTTTTGACGCTTATGTAAAGACATGAGTTAGGCATCTCGTCATAAATCATTTTCTTATGTATTTCTATGAAAGAGAACATGTTTCAAGCTCTAGTCCATTCATTAGGCTTGGTTTGTGTTGATTGTCACATGTTTACATAACAGTCAAAAATAAGGCCTATTCACAGTTTGAATTTCTTCGTACAAGCATTGCAGTTTATCCCCTCTTAGCTAATTCATTTGTTTGGTCCTTGTTTTTCTAAACACTTTTCAATGCTTTCAAATTTCAAGAATTTTCCGTATCTTCTCATTCTTTTTTTTTCCCCCATCTGTTGCAATCTAGTCCTGTAATTTTTTCTGTGATCGTAGTCTCTCTTTCCTAAAGAAAAGATTATAATTGTGACTTCGAACAGCATCCAAATTCACCTTGCAAAGGATAAATCATAGTAGCTTAAGTTTGAAATACCGAAGACTGAAGTGAGACATTCTAGTATACATGATCAACAAGTAAAAATTTACAATTAAATAGTAAATAATATACAAAAATGTCATCAATAAACTGACAAAATCATAATAGACCGAAATTTGAAAAGAACAATAGACTCCACTATGTAATTTCAATAAAGGTAACTCAGATATCAGGAACAACCATGCAATATGAAAATTAAGAAACAAATTTCATATCCTTCAGAAAAACAAAATCTTTTTGAAAAATTCAAAACATGCTGATGGAGGAAATTGGCATATACATACAAGGACTCTAAGCAAATCATATGTATCAAAGGGCACGACCCCACATAATCTGATAACTTGAATGTAAAGACTTCTTTTTTGTCTTGTTTTTTTTTCTTTAGCTTTTTTGCGGGGGCGTACAATTTGAACGTAATATTATATTTGGGAGGATTTCTATTGAAATGTAACAAGTTCACAAATTCTTTTTCAGCACTAAAGAGAAAAAGAAAGACATGAACGCAAGTCGCACACCCCTTCATATGAAATGAACTAGTATGTATCTAGTTGAATGTGGTAAGGAAGCACCACATTGGCTCTTCCAAATCTTACAAACAGATTTTTCTGCATAGTACACAATATTAGATGTTATCATTTTACCATAACAGCGCAATGACCTGTAAGGCTTTCCAAAACTAACAATTGATGGTGAAGTTACATTATTCGCATATAGCCAGAAGGTAAAGTGGTAAACAGCTAAACCCCACAATGTAAGCAGATATCTTCCTAAAACATAAACAGCTAAGCTTACCTGCAATAAGATGCGCACAAGTTCTGTGCTCCCAAAACGTGAAGCTTCAAGAAAGCACTGGTTAACATTGTCAGCACCACCCTCTACCAACATTCCTAGCAAGCCTTGGATAGCAGTTGCTGAAATTCCAGACGCCCAACCAGAATCAAAAGAGCTAGAAAAGAGCGTGAGAGGGAAGCA
>JAUPMG010041569.1:0-14233 GCA_031762675.1 Pachysandra terminalis | reverse complement strand
TTCATAAAATAAGCACTACGATTATTTAGCTTACTTAAATATGTTATATAATATTTAAAAGAAATTTTAATAAAATTGCTAAATATTCTTTTAGGTATTTCGGGTTGTTACAGTATGTACAAAGATAGGAACTGAAGAAGGTAAGGCTCTGTATGAGGTGGAGTGATACTTCAAGCTGTACAGTTGTAGTCTCCACGAGAATTAATGGAAGGGCCAATGTTGCCTCAACTTCCTTATCAACAACGACTCCCTCTATTGTGCTTATTACAATGGTTCCTGCCCCTTCTCTAATATTCGAAGGAGCAAGTGAAGTAATTTCATCATCTCCATATGAGAAACAAAATAAGATCAGTTATCTTGAAGAACAGAGGAGTTTCATTAGAAATTGAACATCAGATGATCAATTAATTTAGTAAGGGAGATGATGGAGGAACTTTCTCTTTCTCAGCCTCCTTCGTTGTGTCTTTCTCTCATTTCCCCCAGCAACTTCATTGGCAAAGGAAATCACAGTAGTGGCAGGATGAACAACCCGAAGCCTCATCCTTTGCTCCTCTACCGTTGAAGTGGGAACTACAAAAGAGAACTTCGAGTTAATAGAAAGCATTTAAGAAGATTTCTACAATACCAATATAAGGTTACTCACCAGTAGCAGACTTCTCGGTGATTTGAAGAGAAGTCTTACTCTTTTAGGCTGCTTTAGTGAATCCTTCTTCTTTGGAAGGACTGGCTTTGGTGAAGTCTTCTGTTGCACTAGAGGCTCTCTCATATGTACAAAACTAGCTCTGCTAGTTTCAGGAACACTTTCACCGTGGCCTTCACCATGTGCTACAGGTGGAGCCTTCTGCAAAACATTATGAGACAATGTTAGAAAATTCAAAATTTTATCAAATATGACAAGAATCGTTGGTAAAAAGGAAATAAAAAATATCTATTACCTTTTAAGTATCACTTATCTTGCCTTTCCTCCGAAGAGATTGTTCCTTCGAAAGAATAGCAGGAACTCTATAAGATTTACTCCTTTTGGCCTTTGGGTTCATTATCTGAGAAAGGCCGACTTTGTATATATTAGGGATGTAATTCGGTCGGTTTGGTTCGGTTTAGTGACCAAACAAAAACAAACCGAGATTTACTAAACTAAACCGAAAACTGAAATACAAACTGATTTATAAAATTGAAAACCAAACCAAACCAAACCGAAAATTTTATTTTTCGATTTGATTTGATAAAATTAATGTTATTTTATGTAATAAACACACATGCGTACATACACATATAAGTATACATATACATGTACAAAAACATATAAATATAAATATACAAATACATATATAGGTCTAGTTCGGTTTGGTTTAATCAAAACCTTAGCCGAAAATCAAATCGAACTAATTCAGTTTTTCATTTTTCAAACCAAAATGAAAAAAACCCTAGCCAAATAGACTTTTTTTTGGTTTGGTTTGCTTAGTTTCCGATTTTGAACGAACCAACTGACACCCGAATATATATTGAGAAAGACATGTTCAATGGCATCGATAATGATGCAATCGCACAATGTTTTCAAAACATAAAGACTCGTAGGGGACAATTGTAAAAAGATTCATTCTTGATGTGATTTTTATCAATGGAAAAATATTGTTGAAATTTGTAGTCTATAATGTATTTTTTTTTTCTCTAATTTATGGACTTGAAAAATCATACAAATAATCGAATCTTCCCTCCCCAGCAATAGAATCCGGACTCCGCCCCTGCTAGTATCACTTTAAGGGAGGTGATAAGGTTTGTTGTACAAGGTTAGGTTAGTCATTTAGATTCTTTATTTTAGTATTCACTTCATGTTGAAGGATTAGTAACTTGGAAAACCCTGTTATCTATTATTATTGTTATAGTTTAATATTGTGTAGTGTCCCCCCTCCCCAATACCTTTAACAAGGGAACCTGTCAGGGTGTGCTCTTACCCACATCAATTTTACACTGTTAAGTTCTCTTGTATTATTCTGTTGATCAGGCCTCGCCCATATTAAAAAAATCCACTATCAAGTTCTCTTATTCGACTCAGATTATAAGGCCTGGCCCATATTAAAAAATCAACTATCAAGTTTTCTTATTCGACTCTGATTATCAGGCCTGGCCCATATTAAAAAATCTACTAACAAAGTTCTCTTCTTGGACTGTGATGAGCCCCATAATAAAAAGTCTACTCCATTTTGGTGTAACAATGTTTTTTTCCCCTTCATTTTATGGTAAATGGGTGTGATTAAGGACTTGAGAAATAAAGAAAAGTAAGTAAATTTCACTATACGAAATGGAATCCTATACATCATACGGTTCTTCAAGTATTATACCCCTACAAACAACTCGACGGTATGACGAAACCATAAGCAGTTCCGTCTACATTTACACAAGATGACTGGGCGGGTTTACTCCCATAAGTAAGCTTTACATTTTGCAATCTAATCCCTTTACATGGATTGTGGGCGCTGCAGTCGAACCTCATGGCGACTTCCGTTGCCGATGTTCCTCGTATATCTTGATATGTTACTTTACTAATTTCTATGCCCGAAACCTGTACAGAAGAAAAGAAAATAAATAAGTGAAAAAAGATTGCCCAAGCCCTAATGTAATAGGGAATAGTCATTCCCAAACCGATCTAGGAAGAGGTCTAGCCCTGATCATTGGTCAAAGGTCTAGCCCATTTTATTTTTAAGGCCCAAGGAAAGCCTTAGTGACGATTATAGCCCACCAAGTGGGTCTAGTTCAAGAAATGTTTTTGCATTTTGAAATTCATGTCAGGAAAAAAAAAAAAACATATCTTTCCAAAAATGCCCCTCATGAGTGATGATATTCTCCGTACCTGACCAGGGCAATTTTCGTTGCGTGGGCAGTAATTTTGATCAATTACGACGGGGTTTTGGACATTATTCATAATAGCGTCTTGGAATTGGACTCCTCTGACGAAACCATTGCTGGGTCTTCCCCACGCCTTTATTCTCAACCCGTTTTGAGTACCCGTAAACAGTGCGGTTTTTACCGTTACGTTTTGCACACCTGGCTCTTGTAGATCCTTGGCTAGACTCCCTATGCTGTACCCAAACGCACATATGCACGTTAGCATCCAATCACAACCACTGACTTTTTACTAAAATATAAAACGGAAAATTACATTGAGGTTTCTAACAATTGTAGTTAGATTCCTAAGGTTTTTGAAACTACAATGACACCTTTTGTCGGAAACTTAATAGAGTCGGACAACTAACGATTCTGAGTCATTGGCTGATATATCTCTTATAAATCGTTCTTTATCAATCGTTTGGTTTTTTTTCTCTTTGATTGATGATGATTCAAGTGTGACGTTGGAACATGATGGCTCTCTAATAAAGAGACCAAAAAGGATGTTTTAGACCTTAGATTTATCTACTTTATTTAAAAGTCGTTCAATTTTTTATAAAGAGTATATTAGTCAATAACTCATTATCGCTATGTGACAAACCCGTTAAATTTCTGACAAAGGTTGTCATTGTAGTTTCGAAAACTTAAAAGAGTCTTAACTGCAATTTTCAAAAATTTTAAGAGGTCAAAGTATAATTTACCCAATATAAAAATTGGGGTAGCCAAAAATAATAAAAGATGCTAAGACGATGCCAATTGCCAACCCGAACCCAATAAAATCGGGTGGGTAACTTGTCAGGTCAGAAAGAGAAATGATCTTGTGCAACTGCATTACAGTATTTCAAATAAAAATATATGATTGATTATCAATGTAGGGAGTATATCTTGCCTGATGCCATGTCCGGGACCACATGTGATGCGCTCGATCCACAAATTCCTAGTGCCGGGACCTATTGATATGCAGTCATCACCGGTCTTGATGCCCATGTTCATGATCGTCACTCCTGTCGACAGTTGCACGTGGATGCCGTCCGTGTTCGGGCTGTCGCCGGGAGCTATGATCTTGATCCCTCTCATGTTCACATTTTGGCAACCGTTGATGACAATGTGGAACATCTGGCTGTTTAACGACGATAATCCATCAATCACGATGTTGTTGGAGTTGGTAAAGGTTAGTGTCTGCACACACACAAAATAACTTTTCAACAAAGCCGCAAGATATGTTTATAGATAGTTAGGCAGTCTTGTAATGTTGTTCCTTAATAACAGGTAAAATCGTTGACCACAATACCTTCAATGATAATAATAATAATAATAATAGTAATAATTAAAGAAAAAGAGGGAAACAAATCGTATGCAATATTTTGGTGTGGTATCTTTTACCGTACCAATTCCGTGATAGCAGTGATATTTTTGACGGTACCGATTGCATGATGCTATCAGGAAATCGGTCACCGATCAATCTAAAACCCTAACCATGTTTCTACCTTAATTAGAATAACTGGCGGTCACCAGTTTGTCACCAAGTGCATGGCATCATACAATTTGGTAAAATCGAGGTATAATACACAATACATAATATACACACACACACATATATATATATATATATATATAACCCAATCTAATCCCAACTAAATTGAACCAAAATTATAATTTGGGTTGGGTTGATTGCTAAGGGTTTTCCATTCAATTTGGTCCGGTTTTTGTTTGGAAGAAGCCGGTTCAGTTTGGTTTTGGGCTGACTTTCACTCACTAGTTTAGTTTTGGGTTGATGTCAACCCGAGCCAAACCAAACTTAGTTGGCCCGTAAATTAAAATGCTAGTAGTAGAAAGTAGAAACACAAGCTCCCTAGTCCCTACTGTCGTTGGAACTTAGAACTATGAATTTTTTTAAATAATATTTCATGGAATAGCGAAAATACCCTTCAAAAAAAATTACTTTTGGAGACTTAGATTACTATATAACTTTGCAGTCTTAGCTTATAGATTAACATACCGATGCACCGGCCGGACAGTTCTTCCGGGCAGCCTTACAAGCCCACAAACCAGTCCCTTTGCCGTCAAAGGTCCCGCCGATAATGGAAACACCACTGACCCCTTCAAACATCAGCCAGTTTCCAGGTTTGGCAAGCACACGATAATCCGATGGAGCCACGATGGTGCCATCGATTCGGATAGTAATAGCAGTGTTCTTGCATTTGCCAGCAAATATTGCATGGTTGAGTAAATACCTTCCCCTCGGCACATAGATCGTCGCCGATCCTACTGAGCCACAGGCTGCAGACCATGCGCTAAGGAACGATCTAGTCGTGTCGGTTCTGCCGTCCGGTTTTGCCCCAAAATTTACCACATTATACACTTGACTTGCTGATGATGTGCAGAAGAAGAAGAAAGCAAGAGAGAAGATAAAACTCGTCAGCTTCTCCATTTTCACGGTTATTTAGAGAGAGAGAGAGATTGATGGGTGAGAAGTTGAAGTGTTAGCTAGAGGGTATTTATAAGAATTAATAAGGTTTGGAAGTTGAAATCCAAAGGCAAACAGCGCCGAAATTAAGAGATGAGTTGCTTAAGAAAATTCAGTGATAGTTACTAAAATACCCTCTTTCAATTACTGACTTCATTGGAAGCGTATGTTCACGATCTTCTGGGTGTATTGTAGGAGTAACTTCACATATGAGGACGCGGATAGATTAGTAATTGTACATGGATGCATGCACGTAAAAGATTGCTTAGGAATTCGAAGGTTTAGCTGATAAAAATCAAATCGAAAGTACGGCCGTTAGCGTGACATATAAAACACATGCCGATTCTTTAGGGTGCTGTGGCTTTAATTTGTAGGAATTGAAATCGTCGGCTGTAAAACCATATCGGGTCTCCAGCAGCAACAATCACACGATGCCACATTTTTTTATTGTATTTAATAATATATTCTTTATATTTCATTTAAATGATTAGACCAATTGTGTTGGGCCGGTCAAGCTCGGATAGGTAAAAATATTTATTGCTCTAAGTTAAATATTTTTTCAAATACTTATTCAAAAATTTATTGGTCACACACTTCTTATTGGGTCTCCAACCTAATAACGTGTGTTAATGCATGTTTATATATTTGTTGGTTCGGAAAACCAAATCTGCTTTCTTCCCGACCGGTTGGTGGTTCTCACTCTCAGTCGTGAGGTCGAAGTGTGCGCGGGCGTGCCAGAACTTTTGCAAGTTCACTTAAAAGACATTATGTGAGTTAAATTGTGTAAGTTGATTGATAAGATAAATCAATCGATGTGTAACCGATTTTAAGTCAAACGATTGTATGGTTCACGATTTCGAAGGATCAATGACCGATCCAAAGAAACTGATTTTACGCAATCAACAGCACTTTTATATTCGAACAAGTAGAACGATTCGTCAATACACAATTTAGAAAGATAACTTCCTAATTTGAAAAGAAAAATTAACATGAACAAAGAAAAACACAAAACATAAAACCTCTGGCTGTTCCTTAGGCTCTGATCGTAGGACGTAACTAAGCTACTTCACGTATGCATGAATCAACATGTAAGGGACTGGCGGGAGGGCCTCCGTAAATCTCCAACTGGGATTCCTTCATTACTGACTAGAGGGATCTTCTGCGAGAAACTTAGTCCAAAGTAAAAAGTAGGTGTAGCAGGAACTGGTGACCACTGGGGATCATAAACTGTACTAGACTATGACTAACTAGGTTGATTAGCTATGGAGCTCGTCAATTGGGTTGCTGTGGAGACCTTTTTCTGTCTTGACTGATTCTCTTTATAGCCCATTATTGCAACCATATGACTGTTTGTACATAATGGGCGGTTATTAGTCTTCTTTTGTTGGCACATGATCCACTCTGCCATTTTCAATTGGCAACACGTTTTCACATTCTGATGATGGAGACGAATCGGGCTTGAGCTAATCTTTTGGGTCCTGCGTTCTCCTGTTGGGCCTGTGCCCTTTTAGCTCCTCATGCTTTTTAGCGCATGCGGTTTAGTGGCCTGTATAACCAGGCCGGTCTTGGGTGGCCTGGTTCGGCCTAAACATTGCCCCCTTTCTCTTGTCTTTTCAAAGGCTTGTTTTTGAACTGACAAGAGAAAATCCCACTTAAACTTCCTTGGAAAATGGCGATCATCATTGCTGTTTTTTCATCTTTCTTTTTTTTTTTTTTAAAATTTAAAAAGGGACCTTTATCATCTTTATCCATTACCCGCTTCTTCTCCTCTCTTTGTACCTGCTACTCCACTTCTCCTCTCTTTGTACTTGCTTTACTTCTCTGTATACTCATGGAGTCCAGCATCTCTTCCGAATCTACTGCCTTCAGCTTGGCCGATAAGCGCATCACTTTCCCTTTCGCAGACTCGTTGGCTATTGGGTCTTCTTTTGCTGAGATAACGCCTTTGTTGGCTTCGACCTTACAACCCGTTTTCCCCAAATATTTTGGGGAAAACTTCCTTGCTGACGCTTCCTTTCTCGATTGGCAAGCGTGGACAGTCAGGCGTTCCCTGAGATCCTAGCCGAAGACCAATGAGGAATGGGTGGCTTGGATTGATCAACTGACCCCCTTCTTCGCCCCTCTATGGAAATCGACAGGTATCTTTGAACTCATCCAATACCCACGGTTTGAGCTTTCCATGTCTCAATCTATGCTTGCGGCTTTGGCCTGCTTCTGGTCCCATTCCACTAATTGTTTCCATCTCCCTTGTGGTCCCATGGGCCCAACCATCCTTGACATTTGTGCACTCACTGGTCTGCAGCCGATCGGGGAATCCGTCGATGGTAACCTTCCTTCCTCCAATCTTCCTTTTGATAATTCTAACGCCCGAGTGGCATATGGCACCTTTATGTCTCGAGAGAAGATGAAGTCTTCTACTCTTGATGTTAAGGAGCACTACTCCTTTTTGCTAATGTTCCTCTGTAGAAGTCTGTGTGTTGCCTCTGATCAGTTCACCAAGGAGTACGCTAGGGTGGCTCTTGCTTTGGTTAGTGGTCGAGAGCTTGCCCTAGCCCCCTTTTACCTTTCTCAGCTTTATCGTGGCTTGTTCAGTCTAGCCAGTAGAAATCTTGCTTCTGTTGGCAGTCCCCTATGGATTTTACAGTTCTGGGCCATGGAATATTTCCCAGGCTTCTTTGTTCAGTCGGCCATGTCTCCGGTCCCCAACCTCCTTTTTCGCGGCCAACGTTGGCTGAATTCTAGCATTTTTCCACATTCCTTTGCGGAATGTTTCAAATTATTTTTTAGTCTCCCCTTTGATCATTCGGGCATACTCTTTTTCCCTTTTCTAGTCGAATTCGGCCAGTCCGAATTTCTCAACCTTTCTCTTTTTGAAGACTCTGATGATCCTACGGCCGTTCCTAAACGGAACTCAACTTGGGCCTCATACTTTATCTGTCGAGACCTCCATTTTGGATCTTTGGAGGAGGGAACCCCCGACCAAAACCAGAAGTGTGATGCAGAGATTTATCTCCCCAAATTACTGTCTCGGCAGTTTGGGTTTGCCCAGGTCATCCCTGCTTCCACCCTTGTTTCTTTCAATCATCCACCATATCTCCGGACCGTGATTTCTCAGGTCGATGATATTCATCATGTCAATCAACTCCTTGAAAATTTGGCAACCGGATTCTCCATCTTTCGCTGTCCTAACAGTCCTGCTTCATCCCCAGCTTTTCGTAGTTGGTGGATTAGTTATTTCCATTCTACTTTTGCTGCCGATTTGTCTGTATATATCTCTCGCTTGAGTGCGCCGGCCGAGCTGGCTCCTCCCCTTACGGTTGAGAGTCCTTCGGCTGCCAAGAAGACCAGCCCTAAAAGGAGGGTAAAGACCTTGTTAAAGCTTCTTCTGACCACCCTAAAATGGTCAATTCAGATATTTATTCCTCTATGAAATCTTTCATTATGGGTTCAAATGGATCCCTTTGGACTCTCCCAAAACCCTTAAGAAACAAATGGCCAATGCATTGGCTGAACAAACGACCGCTCATTATGAGCAATGCTTACTGTAACAACACGAAAAAAACTGAAACAGAAAATTCTTTTTTTATACAAGGGTACAATAGTAAATTAATAAGATAAGCCATATCCTCTGTCACGAACTCACCAAAAAAATTAAAATTTTCAGATTAAGTTGCGACCTTCACCTCATATCGCGATGGAGGTAGATCAACATGGTCAAACATAAGCAGAAGACTAAACTATTCTAGTAAGATATAAGTAACTATTATGAATATGCTAATCTAACAAGTTTAATTGAAGTAAAGTCTAATTCTAAACTATACCAAGTAGTCTACCAGAGTACGCTACTCAATCCGTTTCTTCTCGTGTCACGACTAAGCTCTTGAACCTGAAAGATTAAACAACATCCATAAGCTGGAAATTCGGATGGGTAAACCTTCGATGAAGGGCATTCACTCATGTTCCAGTATTTAAGAAAAGTGCAGACGTGTACATTTGTGTAATAAGCATAACATGTGCAAGTGGTGTATAGTTGTGGCATACAATAATAATAAGTTCTCTCCCATCCTCACGGAGTATTACTCAGTGGTCTGTGATCCTACAGCTACATGCATAGATTTTAAGTATGAGAATTGGGCCAAGTGTTTCATACAGGTGGCTCTATCAATAATATTAGTACATAATATGCAATGCAAGAGAAATGTTATACTGTCTAAGAGGTGAAGTATCGTATGATCCCACGTGATCTCGATCTCTATCCGGGGTGTTCCAGCAACTTGAATGCACCCCAAGATGTCCCAGCAACCTGAATGCATCCCCCTTATGAACAGACTAAGGGATAGGATCATTTTATGTGTACAACAGAGTTTTACGAGTTTTCACCCTAGGAGGCACAATCCCCCCACTTAGTTTTTATCACGGGCCATTCAGCCAAGACTTGTAGCCACTTGTGGTATCCCTCAGGGATTCATACATCTTCAGAACCCAACAGAAGGTATATATGTATATATGGCCTCACTGACTCCCAAGCTTACACCAACGTGCGGATCCTTGGGATAGCATTCCATCTTCCAAGATTACACCAACGTGCGGATCCTTGGGCAAACATCATTCCTCAAGACTGACGAGGTTCCTATGTGGGTTTGCTGTCATCTTGGATCTGATCATAGGGTCCTCTCGTAGGACTAAATGGTTATCAAGTCAACATCCCAAGTGTCAGTCTAAACCCATGGTGTCATGGGGGGTATTAGACCAGGCTATCACAACTGGAAAGTCAATATGCAACGTTCAATTCAAATCATTTATTTAATGCATCAAATAAGATTTCATAGGCATATATTCAGACAATCAATCATATGGGCCCAATCCCATAACTAACTTACTAAGAAAGATAAAGTACATAACCTAACTTACTAATCAATATAGAACATTTAATCTAACCTACTACTTAATATAAAGCATATAACCTAACTAAGAATATATATACAAAAGATCTAATTCTACCTACATACTTCTCTATACACTACTAACAAAAATCTAAATGTAATACCATTCTACAGTTAAGGAATAAGGAAAGTTGGGCACACCGGCACCAAACTCCTCATAAACAATATTCATTGGAGTCATCAACGTGATCCAATTCATCATATAAATACATGTGAGGCAACCGAATGCCTAAACGAAGTGTAATCCCATAGAATAGTAATCAAGGGCATCTCAGTATGCCTAAACTCACAATTTAATAAGCAAGTAAAACATCATATCATCCATTTGCATCTCAACACGTGTATTATGATGGTGCTAAGCTAATAGAAGGGTTTGGGGGTCTTGCTTACTCATTTCCCAGAAATCCTTTATTGCTTGGCCAAACTAAGAAATCTAAATTTTTGAGTTGGGGGTCGGATTTTACCTGTGAGGTCCAACTGACCCGGAAATAGGCTAGACATGTGTAACTAGTCAAAATACACGTGCTCCCATTGGAATCACTTCATTTGGACTAGAGGAGTGGTTCGGCGAGGTCTTCGGCAACCTTTCAGCGCGCCTAAATGAGATAAAGTGTGCCAAATGAGTTGGCACCTTGGGGTTTGGTCCAAAAGAGTCTCGATAGACGAGAAGTCAACTTGGTTTGGTCACTTATACCTTTCGGCGACCTCTTAGGCTCGCCTAAAGGGGTTTCGACAACCCTTTCGGTGCGCCCAAATTCCTTCGGTGACCATTCCTGAGAGCCATATTTGGCCTCTAAGATTCGGCGACCTCTTCGGTGCGCCAAAGCTAGGGAAAGGGACATTGAAGCTGAAATTTCACTGGGAAGTTCGTTTTACTCCCAGGAAGGTTCAATTATGGTCGAAATCCATTTCCATTAGATCTAAAATGGAGATTTGGGACTTTCCCCCTTTTTCTCTCCTCTGAGGGTTGGGTTTTTCCACATGCAAGGTCAAACAAGGTGGTCTGGGATTTAGGGTTCCACATGCATCAATAAAAATGGTCTAAATTCCAAAGAGAAGGTGGGTATGAAGCAAACAACCCTTCTCCTAGGTCAAAATACCAAAACACAACCAAATAGCGCATTCAAGGGAGGTTACTCAACTTGGGGTGTTGCTGAGTGGGTTGGAGTCGATCCGTTGCGCATCCGAAACTTGGATGATCATCATGAGCTCCAAATCCCATCCATGGCTCCAAAATCCAAGAGAGAGAAGAGAGGGAGTGAAAAATAGGTTTTATGAGCTAAGTGCTCTATTTATAGTCAAACTGTGAATAGTGTCAGCACTAAGGGCAAAACGGGGTTTCCGGTCCTACATTTTCCGACTGACCACCTATGCAGACTCTGTTAGATGGCTTTTGTCGATAGTTCTGAGGTGAATTTCAGAAGTCGACGAATGTAATTAATTAACTTATTTAATTATTTAAATATTAATTAACCTCTAAGTTTTCAACTTGCCTTTAAAATTAGCTGCCTAAATTAATTTAATTTCTTAATTAGCCTAACTTTCTGAGGTCAGGGGTCTAATGGGCTTCAACCTAGTCTACTTGTGAATCTAATTTAATTATTTTAAATTACTCTTAGTTACTAATCAAGTTTAATTAAGGTTAACGGTTGAAGTCCTTACAGCCTAATCCCCTTAAAAGAATTTCGTCCCCGAAATTTCTCTAGGGAGTTCTAAGGTTAAAACGAGGATCTATATGGATGTATACGGTAGGAAAATCTTAATACTAACATAAAACCAAGAGCATTCACAGAAAGAGTAACTACTAGTTCCTTACAAAATAAGGGCCAAACTGTTGTCCCAACTCAAAAATTCAAACACTAAGGACAGAAGTCTGATACATCCAAAGAAACATAATTGATAGGGAGTAGAGGCGCTACACAGCAATAAAAAACAAGGCAAGGGCACAGCTATCGTCGATCCGCTGAAGGGGGTGGTGGAGGCATGCTCGGGAGAGGCGTTGCATCAGAAACTCGCCAGCAGTCAAAAGTCTCCTGAAGGAAACAAAGGGTGGCATCCACTGATCTCTGCAATTTGGACATCTGCCTCTGATTCCGGCGGTGCTCCTCTGCTACCATAGCTTGCATCCTCAAGTGTGCTCTGTAGTTCA
Organism: Pachysandra terminalis; assembly: GCA_031762675.1. NCBI lineage: Eukaryota > Viridiplantae > Streptophyta > Magnoliopsida > Buxales > Buxaceae > Pachysandra > Pachysandra terminalis. The sequence continues at coordinate 1,791 of JAUPMG010041569.1, read as the reverse complement.
CCCTCTCCAGGGTAGCAAGTCTTGCCTCGATCGATGGTCCGCATCTGGGGACGTAGTCTGGTCCAAGTGCCCAAAAGTGGATGCTCGATGTGGCTGGTCAGCCTGCTCCTGAGGAGGCTCGGAGACTGGCTCCTGCTACTTTTGCTGTGGTTGGCCCTGTGGCTGCTGCTGCTGCTGCTGTGGAAGCTCGTGTACATACTGAGGGAGTTTCATCAAGGAGAGGTTTGTGAAGGTGAAGGACTTCTCGAGAAAGACCTTGTTGGGTTGACTTGTCTTGATTCCTCATTCCTTTGCCGCAGCGCACATCAGACAAGGAAAGGGCAAGTCGCTCTTCTGCTTGAGCCGGTAGTATATGATGATGTGGCCAATCACCAGAGAAGGAAGGCAGAGACGCTGACCCATCACCACCATATAAAGCACTTGATCCATAAAGGGAGTAAGCTCGCTAGTATTGCCGGTGCGAGGGTACACACAACGAAGGAAGATCGCATGCAAAATGCGATAAGGGGCACGATGTTTGGTGGCCGAGAGAGCTTTGTTATTCTTCCATGCGGCGGTGTAGCCACATAGAACAATAGTCACCTCAGGGTGATCAGAAAGTGGGAGGTCTGGAATGGTGCTAAGCGCATTGTTCATAGGAACGCGCATCAGAGAGGAAACAAGCTGGAGGTTGAGGACTCGTGTTCCTCTAGGCATGGCAAAGGTAATGGAGGAGGTCTCTAGGCGGGTACTAAGATATACCCGTACATGTCCCGAGCAAGGGTCTCGTACGCCTGACCACCCCAAGTCAGTATAGACTCCCATCCTATGGCATGAAGGATGGCAGGGACATCGTAAGACTCCATGTGTAGGGCCACGGTGGATCTCTCAATGAGTAAATCCATGTAGGCGAACTCTGAGATAGCTACTTGGGGTTTGGGTTCGGGTTCGGATGGAGATTCGATATCCTCCATCTCGTATGGGTCGGGTGAGGGTTCTCTCCTAGAGGTGGATCCTCTAGTAGATTTGCACTTCTTGGAGGTTCCCTTACCTTTTTGAGCTCTAGGCATCTTGATGTTAGGGTTTGGAGAAAAAGAGAAATCTAGGGTTTAAGGATGTGTGAAATCTTTAACCAGTAAGGAAAAGGAAAAGAGGGAATGGATTACCTTTGTTGGATTTGAGCTTTGAAGGGCATGAATGACCAAGGGAAGAAGTTGAAAGTGATAGGAGGAAACAGCCAAAAGAAGTAGCAATGAGAAAATGAGAAATTTTCCAAACAAAACGAACTAAATAAGTTCGGCTAGGGCTTCGGCCCGACGTTCGGCGAGGCTAAGTGTCCTCCGAACTGGTCACCGAAGCTAACCAGGGGTCCAATTTAAGAAATTTCAAAACACACATTTTTATCATAATTTTAGAAGCCATTTCATCTCATCAAATCACTCCAAACATGAAAACTTTAAAGAAAATTAAATTGGGTGTGGTTCCTGGTCCGAGTCAGATATGAATGGTGTCTGACCAGACTCTGGTCCAATAACAAAATTATATAAAAAAATAATAATATAATGGTAGTTGGTGAAATATAAATAATTTATAATTATTAACCTTCGTATTTAAATGTAAAAGTCCAATTTCTGTAAATTGTCAAATTCTTCAGCCTAATGCATTTGCAACTACATTGGCTTTAAAATTTGAAAATTCATCAGCATTGGCGTCCTAAGTAATTTTAAGTTAAATAATACAACAATCATAAGCCTTAGATCATCACATCCTAGTGAACATGATAATCCAACACTTAGCAGAGACTTCACCTTA
>JAUPMG010041558.1:0-14234 GCA_031762675.1 Pachysandra terminalis | reverse complement strand
TATGACAATCCGCGCTCTAGCAATAGATCCCGAAGGTCTAACCTCGTGATCCGTGCCTTCCCACTTGGGATGTGAGTCACTGCGATCGGGGCGTGACAGATTGCCTCAAATATGCCAAGGGATGTGAAAATGCCAAAGACATGGCCCAATCCAAAGAGCACCGGCCGTAGATCTGCACATGATAATAAAGCCATGGTTGTTTAAAGGATGGGCCATGGATCTCACAGGCAAGATATTCCCCCCATCGTCAGGATCCCATTGATTCTTTATAGTGGCAACCGACTACTTCACCAAATGGGTTGAAGCAAAACCAATGAAAAATATAGAGCAGTCGGACATTATTGAATTCATTCAAGAGCAAATTATTCACCATTTTGGGATCCCAGAAATGATAACGGCTGACCAAGGTTCAATTTTTACTGGGGGCAAGTAACTAAGTTTGCAGAGGAGTATGGGATTAAGATCATCAACTCAACTCCCTATTATGCTCAAGCGAACGGCCAGGCCGAATCCACCAACAAAGTTCTGAAGAATATTTTGCTAAAAATGATCACAGATAAGCCGAGATCATGACACAAAACTCTGTCAGAAGCCTTATGGGCTTACTGCACAGCCTTCAAATCAGGTACGGGAAATACCCCTTTTGCCCTGACTTATGGTCATGATGCTATAATACCTGTAGAAATTATGATCCCCTCAATGAGAACAATCATGCAGCATCAAATGCCGCCTGATAAATATACTGAGGCCATGATGATAGAGTTAGAAGACCTGGACGAATCTAGGATCAAGGCATTTGAAGAGTTGCAAGCTCAAAATAAGATTGTGGCAAGGTCATACAATAAGAAGGTTAAAGAAAAATCCTTTGCCTAGGGAGATTTGGTTTGGAAAATCATTTTTTCAGTCGGCCATAAAGACCACCTAATTGGAAAGTGGTCACCTACTTGGGAAGGTGGAGCATATACCATTCAAGTGAATACTGAACAGACCAAAGAAAAAACGATCAACGGGTATTTAAAAAAGATTTTCCCAACAATGTGGGAAACAAGAGAAATGTAAATAAAATGGCCGCAAAACGGCCTAGAAATAAAAATGGTCTTCTAAGACCAGGATATGACCGAGTAACTGTCAAACAAAACAAAAAATGTTTTAAATGGCTCAGATGGCCAACCAAAAATTATACAGTAGTTCAGAAGGAAAGGCTCTTAAGAGAATCAAACTTGGCCGTTAAAGCCGCGGCCAGTTCCACTGCATTTTGTTTCTTACTCACCCATTAACTCTCTTTCTTCTTCACTGCTCGTACAACATCCACTTTCTTTGGTAGATCATCAGCAATCCTCTTTTGAGCTGAAAATATGGCCTGTTGAGTATCCTTTTCAGTAGCAACGTTCGCAAGAAGATTTTCTCTCTCCTTGTCCAACTTTCTCCGCTCTTCATCAATTTCCTCTAGACATTTGTGAGCTTGAGCAATTTTCTACTTAGTAATTTCCATCTCTTCAGTTTTTCCCCCAAAAGAATCCCTTAAGAGGGATGTCTCCTCGATCCTGGAAAATAAATCCACCTCACCTTCTTCGGATTGAGTTGACCAGAAACCCATAATCCAGGTAGGCACTTCCGCCAGGGTCGAAATAACAGAAGAGTCAATCAAATGTGATGACCGGAGGAAATTGAGACTTTGGTGGAAAGTAGAGAGCCGTTCGTCATCACTAAATTCATACAGACTCAAAGAGAGCGGGTTCTTAAGATCAGACTTAGCTTTTTCCAAAGCTGTAGACATGGCTAGTTCAGAGGCAGGAGAGGTGAGGGCCAAGATAGAAGAATCCTGAAGAAGATCGTCCATGGACTTCAAATACTCAACAAAATTCGCGGGCAGCGAAGGTGTGCTAACATCAGGGCTTTCCACGGGAGGAGACTCAAAAACTGTTGCCGGAGCAGGAGCAGAAGGGTTCTCAAATACTTCCTCATTACCAAAATGCTCGAAACTGGCAGTCTCAGTCTTTTCAGATGTGTCATCTGGTACCTCCCCTTCTTCGCTTCCAAAATCATCTTCGGCCAAGTCAAGCTCGCACCCAGCAGTTTTTTTAATCGTTTTGGAGCAGGAGTAGACACTGGCGTTTCCGACTGTCTTTTCTCAAAAGGGAGGCCAATAACAAGATCCAACGATAGAGACCGGATCTTTGGTGCTAAAGCCCTTTCCTGATTGACGCACGAACTGACGAGTCGGCCGAGGCTTGGGCTTCGGTTTTGATTTCTTCTTGGACCGACGAAGGATTAGCAGATTCTCTTCTTCCACGTCAGCTCCTTCAACAACAATACCGACCAACATATCATCTGAACGCAAGGGCAAAGCCTTTGCTGAAAAGGGAGAAAATACATGAAATATATGGCTAAGAGTGTCACATCCCAAACTTAAAGGAAATTCACGTGGGAATCCCTTAGGTTCAAAACGTGACTCTCACCCCAATTTACATTGGGAGTGGAAATAATATAGAGCAAAACCATAGAAAATAATATTAAAAACTTCTAAAGTAATATTTACTGAAAATAATCAAATAAAAGCTAAGTCTATTACATCCAAAACAATCAAGTAAATCACAGCGGAAAACAAATAAGAAAATATCCTATTCTCATGCTTTAAATCAATCCCTATTAACTAACCTATCTAATAATCAAATACACAAGTCTTAAGAAAAATAACCCTATTACATATTCTACTGAAATTAAGCAAACAAGTCCTAAATATAGCTAATGTCGTCATCTTTGACTTGGTCTCCACCTTGATCACTATGGTCCTGCTGTCCACTAACTAAATATCCTGAAATGGTTATGCTCAAAGGCGTCAACTACACTTAGCTCAGTAAATAAGTCAATTAAACTGTATTTAATATTGGAATAGGGTCAAAGCCACTCTCTAATGATAATCCATAGACTAAACAACAATAAATATGATAAACCTGATAAATATGCAATGTGTAGTGAATGTAATGTAATTTCCAGATTATTAATGAAAGCAATGCATCCTCATGCAACAATAAATGGGTGATCACCAAGTGTGATTCATGCAAAAACATATGCTATGCAATTATGCATGTTGATCAGAATTCAAGTAATGTATGTCCCACACTAGACCAATCAATTACTGAGCAGGATGTCGTAATCAACCATCCCCCGCATATACGGCCACTCTCAGTAAGATATTCTATGTGCGCATCATAGTTTTAAGGGGCTTCGACGAAGAGGGCATAACCCCACTTATTTGCGGTCACGAGTAATAACCAAGGTGACAAAAATATGAACTAACCTCAGTGAGCCATACACTAACCGAATGCCAACAGAATTTCACTCAGCATCTGTTACGTATAATAATACGCTATCGAGATGAAAATAATGTGGTATATTGGGATCGCGACTCCCTCAACCTATGCAAATCAGTCCATCTGGGACTTCTTCACTTTATTATAATGTCCAAATCATATATCACTCTGTTAGATCAGAATCTTCAACTGATGTGAAGATCTGAAGGTAAAGTCAAGCATATGACCAGCAATATGGTCATTAATGCAATCAGGTTATGTTGTCCATGTGTAATGATTGTGCACACTAACTATGCATACATTATAATTGTGAAATAAATCCAAGTAATCAATTGGATATATAAAACATGGTATATGCATCTTGGTAATCAAATTAGGTTAAGTCATGTATAATTACATTAAAAAATATAAAATTATCAAACCATCAATTAAATCAGCCAATCATGTCATAAAATCATCAATTTTAACATATAATTAATTAAGAGAAATCAGGACTCAAATTCATTATATAACAATCAAAATTTAACAAGGCAAGGAATGACCGACAGGTTAATCGGCACACTGGTTGGCCACCGGCACTTTAGGCAGAGGGTTTCAAATCAAAGCACAGGTCACAAGACTGACCGGTAGGCTAACTGGTACACCGGTTGGCCACCGGCAACCTAGGCAGAAACACATTCTGAGATAACATTGTGGCCCGGTAGGCTAACTGGTACACCGATAGCCCACCGGTAGCCTAAACAATGCCACCAAAACCACACATGAGATCCAACAGGCTAACCGGTACACTAGTAGGCTGCCAGATGCCCCCTGGGTTCACCGGTAGCCTGTCGGTTTGCCCAGAAACCAGCAAACTTCACAATTTTAATAGTTTAAGTTATTTTTAGGCAAAACCTTCAACTAACACTCATAATGAAATCCAATTCCGACCCAAACCAAATAATAATATCAACCAAAACATTAACTTACCTTCACTAAGATGAACATGCTAATAGTTTAAGTTTTTAGAATAAATCAACATGTTTTTCAATTTGGAATTAAAGTGCTATGTCATATTCAATGAATATGGCAACTCACCTATATCCAAATCAAAAATAAAGAGTAATTGAATTACTTACCTTGGCTGGTCGTTGGATTCTTCTTCTTCTTCACTTTAGTTCTATTCTGAACTTGTTCTTCTTCCTTAGCTCCTAGCTCCAACAGTCTTCTTCTCTCACTCACTCTCTCTCTCTCTCTCTCTCTTGGAATAGGGATCACACGTCCACCCCTAATGTTTTTATATAGAATTCCTATGGTTTCCTATTTAGTTTAGGAGTTGTTATCTAAGTTAGATTATGTCTTTGTTTATAGCCCTTAGATTAGTTTAATTACAACCTCTAGATTAAAGTGTCCTAGTACTTGTTGAATTTAATCATTGGTTTTATCTCACTTTAATCCTATTCAGATTTAATGTCTCTTCCTTTTAATCCTAACTGTTAGATTTAATCTAAGTGTTCCTGCGAAATCCTAACCATTGATTTAAAGTGTTCTAATCTTAATTGGATTACTTATCTACTCTTAATTAGCTTAGGATTGCTTATATACCCTTAGATTAGATTAATATGTTCCTACACAATCTTAACCCTTGATTAAAGTGTTCTAATTATGGTAGATTAATTATTATCTATCCTAGTTCCTTATTAGTTTAGGATCCTCTGATTAGTCCTAGCCGTTTAATACAGTTTAGTTAAATTAGAGCCTTTAGATCTAAGTTCCTACTTATAGTTAAATTGTTATTTATCTTCTTTTAATTACTAGGTCCTATCCTAATTAGAATCTTTATTTTCCTTATTAGTGTCCTAGTCTTACTTGAACCAGTCTTTAATCATCTTATTTCATGTGGAATCCTACTACAACTAGTATGCTTCATTTTTAAGCTGTTTGGGACTCCTAATCAAATTCTAACTTAAGTTTTCTAGAAGGTATTTATTAAAAACGAATTTGATTATGTTTTAAGTTTAATTTGTTGGTTTGGGCCTTAAGCCCATTAAGACAATTAATTAATTAAGGTCCATTCTTAATCACTTAAGCCCAATTAGAGTTTATAAGCCCAATTCCTCTTAATTAAGCCCAAGACTAATTAATCAAGCCCAACACTTAATTAATTAAGCCTTAAACAATATATTATGTTTTGATGTGTGATCATACAAGGTCTTCTGATAATAATATATATTAAAATAAGTATATAGTTATTATATAAGTGTTTAAGGATATAGTTTATGTTATTAAATTACTATTGTATCCTTATAAAAAAATAATTTTCTACTTTAATTTTTCGTGTTGTTACAAAGAGTGCCGACAAAGCCAAAAATCAGAAAAAGATAAGTCAGAATACTGATCATAGACTTGGCCAACGGCGAGGCTAGAGCCACGCTGATGGCTTGGGAAGTAGAACGGGCGAACATCCCACTAAAACTAACAGCGTCCGGCCGATTAGCAAGGGAAAAAAGAGGCTCGACCAGTCCAAGGGCCGAATCAGGAATAAGAGGAGGATCAGGTAACGGTGTGAAATAGTGAGCCATATCTGACTCAAAAACCCTAGAAGAATGGGATCTGGCTGAAATCCAAACTTCTAAGCACTGCTCATCATGAGCGGCCGTTTTCTCAGCATAGGCACTGGCCATCTTCTCCTTCAAAAGTGGGTTCCATTTGAACCCATAATATTTTCAAAAATAATTACAGATTTCATAGAAGAAAAAATACATGATTTAGCTTTCGGGGTACGCTCAGAAGGAGCTTTGGCAGGTGCCTTGCCTTTTTCCTTAAGATTGGTCTTCTGAACAACCAAAGGAAGGGTAACTGAGACAGGGAGAGATGATTTAGTTGGTGCACTTAGCCGAGATATGTAAACGGCTAAATTTGAAGCAAAAGCGGAACTAAAATAACTAGACCACCAAGTGTGGAAAGCCGGAAAAGATAAAGGATTGTTGGGGCAATGAGAAATGGAAAACTCAGCGGTCGAATGCTCGAAGTATTGATTGACACGGTCGATTTCCTCAGACTGAGAAATGATAGTTCTAAGGTATGGAGGCCAGTTTAGGGAAATGAAGGCAGGAGCCGAAACGATTTGGGAAAACCCAAATTGTTGAGACAATAAATTCGGGAAGTAGGCCTCCACGCTGCATTTTTTATTGCAGTCAGGTGTCCCTTCCTCTAAAGACCCAAAATGCAGGTCTTGGCAGATTAGATAGGAAGCCCAGATTAAATTCCGCTTAGAAACGGCTGAGGGATCTTCAGAATCTTTGAAAAGGGTAAGGTTAAGAAATTTGGAATGACCAAGTTCAACAAGAAAAGGAAAGAAAAGTATATCTGAGCGGTCGAAACGAAGAGTAAAAAAGAATTGAAAAAATTTGGTGAAGGCATGTGATAGAATGGTGGCATTCAACCAACGTTGCCCACGAAAAAGTAGATTGGCTACAGGAGGCATGGCCAAGGTGGCGAAAAATGCAGGGAAATATTCCCAGACCCAAAATTGAAGGAGCCACAAGGGGCCACCCACAGATGCAAGATTCCGACTGGAGAGATTGAAAAGTCCACGGTAAAGCTAAGAGAGATAGAAAGGAGCCAAAGCAAGTTTACGGCTGCCGGCTAAGGCAACCGCTACACAAGTGTATTCCTTGGTGAGTTGGCCAGAGGCCACACACAGACTACGACACAGAAACATCAGTAAAAAAGAGTAATGCTCTTGAAGATCAGGGACATGAGTTTTCTTCTTCTCCTTAAGCATAAAAGTACCATATGCAGCCCGAGCGTTGGCATTATCATAAATCAGATTGGAGGAGGGGAGATTACCGTCAACTGATTCACCACCTGGAGGTAGACCGGTAAGAGCACAGATATCCAGAACAGTCAACCCCATAGGACCGCACGAGAGATGAAAGGTATTTGTGGAGCAAGACCAAAAATAGACCAAGGCAGCGAGCATAGGATGAGCCATGGAAAACTCGAAACGAGAATACTGGATAAACTCAAAAATGCCCACGGACTTCCAAAGACTAGAGAAGAAGGGAGATACACGATTGATTTACGGAACCCAGTCTGCGTTGGCTTTCGGCCAGGATCTCAGAGAACGACCGGCAGTACAAGCTTGCCAATCCAAAAAAGCAGCATCGGCAAGGAAGCTTTCGCCCAAGCATCGAGGGAAAATGGATTGTAAAGAAAACGTCAGCTGCAGATTGATTTCTACGAAAGAAGGGCCAACAACAAAGGAATCCTCATAGGGAGAGATGAACTGTTGATCAGTGTAAGAAAAGATCAAAGAAGTAGAAGTGGAGTCACGAGAGCTAATAGACGCCATTAGAACTCAAGGAAGACCTCAAACAGAGATAGAAGCATGAAAGAATGAAGAAGACGGAAGAGGCGGTCTGAAATAAAATTTAAAATTTTAGAGATCTTCAGCATAATAATCAGCTTCGAGTCCCAAGGCTATTTTCTTTTGTCAAATCAAAAGATTACCTTTTAAGATAACAAGAAAAGGGGGCAATGCTTAGGCAGAATCTAAATGGACCGGACCGGAGGGAATACAAACTCGACATGGGCCCGGACCAGAGTAAAACCTGAAAATTAGCATAGGCCCAAAACAGTGCAAAGAAAGATATGGGCCCAGAATTATTATCAATGAAAGACACGAGCCCAGAAGCAAGGAAACAGAATTGAGAATAGTGGGCCAGGTGTCAACTAAAGAAGAGAAATAACTACCCACTATCCACAAAACCGTCAGACAGTTGCAAAGGAGGGTTATAAGACAGAATCGGCCAAAATGGAAGAGGTCTCCCCAACAAATCAATCCAACAGCTACACATAGCTTTATCCCTGATCCCTAGTGATCATTAGTTTTACCCTTAGCTTCTGCAAAAGACCTGTTGCACCTACTTCTTACATTGACTAAGTTTCTCATAGAAGATCCCTGTAGTCGGCAACGGAGGAATCCCAGTCGGGTGATTTCCGAAAACCCTCTCGATAGTCCCTTGCATGCCGAACTGTGCACCCATGAAGTAGGTTAATCACGTCCCGCAATCGGAGCCCAAGGACCTGCCGGAGGTTTTGTGTATTCTTTATTTTATTTCTCGTCTTTCCAAGTTAGAAGGTTTACCTTTTAAGTTGTATGCTAACTCTTTGTTCTAGTTATTTTATATAAAAGTGTTGTTGAAGCGTAAAATCAGTTTCTCTGGCTCAACAATTGATCCTTCGAGATTGGAAGCCACCTAATCGTCTGATTCACAATTGGTCGTACATCAACCAATTTGCCTTGATAATCAACTTATGCAGTTTAACTCACATTACCTATCTTTCAGGTGAACTTGTAAAAGTTCTGGCACGCCCGCAGCCATTTTGGCCTTACTACTGAGAGTAGAACATCATTCACGAACCAACCGGGAAGAGAGGAGGCCTTGGTTTTTTGGACCAACATGATCTAAGATGTAATTATATTTTCATTGACAACTAAGGATTTGATGAAGATTGAAACATGCATAATGGCATGAGTAGAAAAATGGATATGAAAATAGAATATCAAAATAATTCCAAGAGCTAGTTCTTTCCTTTTTTTTTCTTTTTTTTTTCCTTCATCTGTCCTAACCAGATTTGACTCATTAGGATTGAGTTAAGAGCGGGATTGCGTCCCTAGTTGAAATGCTGCTCAAATCCATCCCTAGTTTAAATGAAGATGTACCAAAAAAAATGATCAACAAATAAAATATAATACATTTCGGTGTAAAAACAAAAAGATGTTCTGATGACTAGACCGATTAAGAGTAGATTTCTTCTGCTCTGGTGACTTTTTAACCTTTTGTACTAGGTTGAGCCTCAAGTTAATAGGCTTTTCAACCTATTCTAACCGGTGACTTTTTATATGATGGATTAAGACTAAGGCTATATTTGGAACCTTGGAGTTTAGAAGAAAAGAAAAATAAAAAATAAATAGAAAATAAAGAAGAGAAATGATAAGTATTTATTTTCAAGTGTTTGGTTAAGATTAGATATTTAAAGAAAATCAAATCAAATTCCAATGATTTTTGACGATTTTTTGATGAGTTCTCATAGATTCCGACAAGGTTGATTGGATGCCAAGAAAAGACAAAATATGTTATGAGTTAGGTTGGAGTGTTGGAAAGTGCTCTTCACCTTTTTTCTCTTTTCTTTTAAAATCTCTACCATTTTGGGGTAAAAGTTTTGATCCCAAAAGAGAAACAATTTCAAGGTATTGTCTTTCCAAATCTCTAATCCCAATTGTTTGCTTCTTCAACCAAATAGGAGAAAGTGTTTTCTCGAGCATTTTCTTTTCTTTTCTATCAAAATATCCGAGGTTCCAAAGACAGCCTAACAAACTTAGAGATTTTCTGCTCCAACGCTCTCAATGAGTGTGTTCGAGGGATTTAGTGATGACAACTGTGTAGAAATTGCCATTGTCGAGCCTTGGTGTACAACTTATGGAGGTTTCATTAAACCATATAGGTCATTAAATGAAAGTAAAATACTATATGAAATTAAGGATTACTATAATTAAACATGGATTCTAATGTCACTTAATGTGTTGTGATTCACAATAAGAAGTTGCCTATAAAAAAAAAAAGATTCACAATAAGAAGTTTTTTTTTTATGTTGGATATTTCAGTTGGCCCATTAGAGTTTGGACCGACCCGATTGGTGTGTCCATATCAACCTTGCTGTTGGGATGGTTCCTTTGTTGGTCCCAACCACTTAGAGTGGATTTAGCAGTTGAGTAAAGCTTCTATTTGTAGAAGACCCCTCCTCCCAAAACCTGACATGAGATACACTTCATACGTGAGATCTAAACCCGAGTCTCTCTCTCTCTCTCTCTCTCTCTCTCTCTCTCTCTCTCTCTCTTCTTTATCTCTTCTTCCTCCTAGAGATATGGTTTGATTCAAGGGTTCCATCTAATAGCCCTTGGTTGATTGAGTGTGGACATACTTGTGTGGGTCTAATAATCACAAATACCAATGTGGGATGACATTCCGTTCAATAGACTTCTTCCACTTCAGATCCGGGTTAGTGCGTAGAGAGATACATGATCTGGTTTGTTATTTTTTTCATTGGTATTAGAGCTTTCGTTGATTCGTCTTCATTGGATAAGTGGTAAGTCGAGAAACCTCTTTATGCTATGATCTCAGAATGGGCAGAAATCTAGAGTGCAATGGCTCCAGCTTTGTGAAAAAAGCATTACCTTTTTCCACATGTCACTTATGCGACATAGATCTAGGAATAAGATCCTCAGCATTTGTACTGAGAATGGGCCGCAGGTGACTAACCAAAGTTCTATTGCTAGGTGTTTTAGTAATGCTTACCATGATCTCTTAGGTACTGATTAGGTTCCTATGATCAATCAAAATTGTGTACATTTGGGGCTAAAATGCATCTCTGAATAGCATTTGTTGGCTAGACTAGTGTATACAGTTTTTGTTGGGTTTGGCTTGTGTTGGTCCAAAAATACCAAATCCGCCTCTCTCTTCCCGGTCGTTTGGGTGAGCTCTCTCTGTGGTGTGATTGAGGGGTTGCGGGTGTGCCAGAACTTTTACAAGTACACCTGAAAGACAGGTAGTGTGCATCAAACTGCGTAAGTTAGTTTTTAATGTAGATCGGTCGAGGAGTGAGTCAAACGATTGTGTGGTTCCCAATCTCGAAGGATCAGTTGCTGAACCAAATATACAGATTTTACGCGTCAACATCACTTTTATATAAAACAACTAGAACATAAGTTAACATACAACTTAGAAGGTAAACCTACTAACTTAGAAAGACAAGAAGTAATATGAACAAAGAATATACAAAATCTCTGGCGGTTCCTTGGGCTCTGATTCTGGGATGTGAATACACTACTTCACGGGTGCACAGATTAGCATGCAAGGGACTATCAAGAGGGTTTCCATAAATCTCCCGACTGGGATTCCTTCGTTACCGACTAGAGGGATCTTCTGAAAGAAGCTTAGTTAAGAAAGAAGTAGGTGCAGCGGGATCCTTGCAGAAGCTAAGGGCTAACTTAATGATCGTTGAGGATCAGAAACTAATCTATGTGTAGCTTTCGAGTTGATTTGCTGTGGAGACCTTTTACGTTTTTGCTGATTCTATCTTATAACCCCCATTGCAACCATTTGATGGTTTGCGGGTGATGGGTGGTTATTTCCCTTCTTTTGCTGACACCTGGCCCACTATCAAGATTTATGTTTCCTTGTTGTTGGGCCCGCGTTCTGCATTGATAACAATCAAGGCCCATGTTCTGTCCTATACCAATCTTGGCCTACGCTGATCTTCCGAACTTATGAACGATCAAGGCCCATGTTGAGTTGGCATTCCCTTTGGTCAGGTTTGGTCTTGGCGGTCTGGATCTGGCCTAAACATTGCCCCCTTCTCTTGTCTTTTCAAAAGTAAACTTTTAAACTGACAAGAGAATCCGTATTTGGATATCTTTGGGAAACGGCGATAATCGTCAAGGCATTTAAATCTCTGCCTTTTAAATTTGACAATGCAACCTCTGCTCGATCTTCATCTTCTCATCTTCTTATCTTCTTGCTCATTGGTTTCTTGTTCAGCTCTTCAATGGCATCTAGCATCCCTCGTGAATCGTCTACCTTGTCGTTGTTGTCTTCCTCTGCTGATCAATGACTTATTTTCCCTTATGAAGATTCTTTTTCTATAGGGCCCTCTTTTCCAGAAATCACTCTGCAACTGGCCTCTGTAATGCAACCTGTTTTCCCTCGGTGCATTGGCAAAAGCTTTCTCGCCAATGCTCCCTTCCCAGATTGGCAAGCTTGGACCGCTGGCCGTTCTTTGAGATCCTGGCCGAAAGCAAATGCTGACTGGGTCGTGGATCGACTGTTTGACTCCCTTCTTTGCCACTCTCTGAAATTTGGTGGGTATCTTTGAACTGATCCAGTATTCACATTTTGAGTTTTCCATGGTTCATCCCATGCTCGCTGCTCTTGTTTGTTTTTGGTCTCGTTCTACCAACTCCTTTCATCTTCCATGTGGTCTTATGGGACCGACCGTTCTTGATGTTTGTGCTCTCACCGGTCTGCCTCCAGTCAGTGAGTCAGTTGATGGCGACCTCCCTTCTTCCAACCAGTCTTTTGATAACTCTAATGCCCGGTTCGCCCATAGCACCTTCATGCTCAAGGAAACGAAGAGGTCTTCTATTCCTGATATCCAAGAGCACTGCTCTTTCTTGTTGATGTTTTTTATGCCACAACTTGTGTGTGGCCTCTGACCAACTCACCAAAGAGTATACCCAGGTTGCTATTGCCTTGGCTGATGGTCGTTCTTTTGCTTTAGCCCCTTTTTACTTATCTCAGCTCTATCGAGGTCTTTTCAATATCGCTAGTCGGATTCTCGCTTCTGTGGGTGTCCCTCTATGGCTTCTTCGGTTTTGGATTTTGGAGTGTTTCCTTGGATTTGTTTCCCAATCGGCCATGGCGCCTGTTTCCAATCTGCTTTTCCGTGGACAACGTTGGCTGAATGTCAGTATTTTTCTACATTCCTTCGCCGAATCTTTCCAATTCTTTTTTACCCTTCCTCAAACTTGTTAAGATATACTTTTCTTTCCCTTTCCTGTTGAATTCGGTCATTCTGAATTTCTTAACCTTACTCTTTTTGAAAGTTTCGATGATCCTTCGGTTGTCTCCAAATGGAATTTAATTTGGGCTTCCTATCTAGTCTGCCGAGACCTGCACTTTGGTTCCTGGAGGAAGGGACGCCTGACCACAATCAAAAGTGCGGCGTGGAGGTCTACTTCCCAACTTTACTGACTCGGCAGTTTGGGTTTGCCCAAATCGTTCCTGCTCCTGCCTTTGTTTTCCTGAACCGACCTCCATACCTTAGAACCATTATTGCTCAGTCTGAAGACATTAACCATGTGAACCGGTATTTCGAGCGTTCGGTCGCTGAGTTTTCTATTTCTCATTGTCCTAACAGTCCTTTATCTTCTCCAACTTTCCATACTTGGTGGTCTGGTTATTTCAGTTTTGCTTTCGCTTCAGATTTATCCGTCTACATATCTCGACTAAATGCACTAGTCGAATCAGCTCTCCCACGTCCGATCAACCCTCCTTCGGCCGCTAAGAAGACCAGTCCTAGGAAAAAAGGAAAGGCCTCTGTCGAAGCTCCTCCCGAAAGTCCTTAGAAAGTCAAATCAGGTACCTTTTCTTCTATGAAATCTGTAATTCTTTTTGAAAACTACTATGGGTTTAAATGGAACCCCAACGATTCCCCTTAGCTTCTGAAAGAGAAGATGGACCTCGCATATGCTGAGAAATCGACCACCCATGACGAACAATGCTTACAGGCTTGGATTTCGGCCGGGTCTCATTCCTCTGGGGTTTTTGAGTTAGTCATGTCTCATTATTTCACACCGCTACCTGATCCTCCACCTATTCCTGATTCGGCCCTTGGAATGGCCGAGCCTC
This sequence comes from Pachysandra terminalis, assembly GCA_031762675.1. Classification (NCBI taxonomy): domain Eukaryota; kingdom Viridiplantae; phylum Streptophyta; class Magnoliopsida; order Buxales; family Buxaceae; genus Pachysandra; species Pachysandra terminalis. Next base: position 466 of record JAUPMG010041558.1, on the reverse strand, counting down.
TTTTTTCTCTTGTTGATCCGCCGGACCCTGTTAGTTTTAGTGGAATGTTCTCGCCTCCTGGTTCCCTAGCTACCAGTGTAACTTTAGCTTTGCCGTTGGCCAAGGATACGATTAGTATTCTGATTCATTTGTTCATGATGTTTGGCTTTGTTGGCATTCTTGATCATATGTCTTATACATTTTTGTTCTTTTCAGCCAAGGCTTTTGTAATAACCCAACCAAAATATAGGACTAATCTGTAATTAATGAAAGTATAGGAGTTATGGTGGAATTAATATAGGGTTTAATTTAAAATTTTAGTAAGTTAGTTACAGATTTGACTTTGACTATTTTTGATTGGTGCGCTACACTATTGGAAACTAAAGTGCTTCACACACAATCATAACTCTTTGAGTTATAATGTGTGGCTAGGATCTTGTAGGAACTTTTAGTCTTAATCTAAGGGCTGGTATTTAATTTAGATTAA
>JAUPMG010041547.1:0-14234 GCA_031762675.1 Pachysandra terminalis | reverse complement strand
TTGGTTCGGTTTAACCGAGGACTCAACCCAAAAACATACCAAACTAATTCGGCTTGGATTTTTCTAAACTATAACCAAACCATTTGTCTACAATCCCAACCCAAACCGAACCAAAGTTGGTTTGGGTCAGTTCGGTTTTGGTTTAAACCGAACCAAGATGCACCCCTACTGGATACGGACACGGATCCTTTGTGCTGAATCCCCGTGTGCCGAGATGTGTGCCGTGACACACACCTCGGGGCAAAAATTTTAATTTTTCCTGCTTTTATGAGGGAAAAATTACAATTTTTCCCTTCAATGTGTGTCACAGCACACACCTTAGCACACCGGATTCAGCACAGAAGATCCCGGTCCACTGGATATTGCTCTCTTATCTCCCATGTGTACATCATAGTTTTATGGGATTCTCAACCCAAAGGACTCAATTCCCTTAACTATTTTTCACGTTTGTACCTCATGCATATTGAATGCATGGATAGGTCACTCAAAGACCATTCACCACAGCTCATTCCTAACCTCATGCATACCTAATGCATTGATGGGTCACACAAGGACCATTCAACATAACTCATGCACATCTCATGCAACACACATCAACACACTTAATCATAACATTAAAACATGATGCACATACTAACATAATAATACATGTTCTCCTAGATATCTTAGTACTCCATCTCATTCACAGAAAATAGCACTTCATGGCACTTCACACTACTTTAGTGCACAACTCATCACACCCACACTTTTATGGGGTAAAACCACCACACACAAACTCAAATATAAATCCCCACAAAACATCACATTCATTGGGCTTTGGTCCATGGTTCGGTCGGACCGAAGATCAGACCAAAATTTAGGTTCATGCACTCGGTTCCTCCCCAACCTCGGCAAATAGACCAGCAACTTTGAGGGTTTTTCCATCCTTGACGTACATTCGGTATTTTGACTATAACTAATTATATACTTATTGGAATCACCTCAAACTTGAACCATCGTGTTCCTAACGAATAGGGGAATCCTAGAAAAATAAAAAATAAAAAATAAATTATATAACTTCGGTATATGCTTCAGTCGGACCGAAGGTCAGACCAAAATTCGCAGCAGCCCAGAAAATTTCCCAAAAATCATGATAATTCATACCAAATATATTTTTATCAAAATACACAAATTAAGCATCCCGAAACATGGTTTTTATCACGAATCTATTATCTCTTACATCCTACACACCAAACCTACCGATACACATCAAATTTCACATTAGGTCATCCAATCGTTATACAAATCATGTAAATCTCATATAGATCATTCCATATTGAATTTCTGACATACAAATCACATATCAAGCATTCACTCTACCCCAATCAATTTAACATACATTCCATTCATCCATGAGCACAAAACTTACACACACACACACACACACACTTACATATACAAACCCACATGCATAAACATATTTATACTCACCCACACCAATGGACAATACTATATTAACAACATGAGGAACAACCAAGATGACCTACCACTTGCTGAAAACCTAGATTTCTATTGAATATCCTCCTCTTCTTCTTCTTCTTCTTCTTCTTCTTCTTCTTCTTCTTCTTCTTCTTCTTCTAGCCTTTTCTCTCTTTTCCCACTGACTTTCCTTCTGATCTTGTAGTAGCTTTCTCTATCTCTTTCTTAGCCTAACCCAGGATTCTCCTCCCTCTTCTTGCTGTACACGCACCCCCCTTTAATCCTCCTTCTAACTTCCTTTCGAATTCCAACACCTTCTAATTCCCTCCTCAATCCACACGCACATTCCTATATAATCTCCTTCCTTAATTCCCTCTTCATTCTAATTCTAATTCCAACGCACCATGCCAAATTGAGATAAAGATGGATTCCATAGTAGATTCCTTTCCTATCTCAAACTCCTTACTAATACGAACTAAATCCCTCCTAATCTAACTCATTTAAATCTACATTAAATTACCAAACTCTCCTTTGTTTCTAATTAATGCTTTATTCGAACTAAACCAAATCTCAACCCAATATACTTCACTTAATTACACTTTATGACCCAGATTTCTCCGTAATTAAAATATGACCCCAAATCTACACATAATTACAACTTATTCCAATTCTACACTATTATGACATATTATTACCACATTAAGTTCTCATACTCATTCCCATATAAACATATGACGTTGTTAGGTTAACCTAAAGCTTATGATCACTTATACTTTAACTAACTCCAGTTTCTTAGATCAATTAGGTGCATAAAACAATCAAATTAGAATTCAAATTCATTTATATTTATTTAACTCTATTAAATAATCACACATTAATTATTATTATTATTATTAATTTTTGGATCCGGGTCACTACATGCATGCTAGACTAGGCCATATAAGGCTAGAGAGGATGAACCGATTGGCTAAAGAATGTCTACTAGGATCGCTTGCCAAGGTTCAATTACCCGTTTCTGAGCAATGTTTAGCTGGTAAGTCATGTAGGAAACCATTTGGTAAGACCGTGAGAGCAAACGTTCCTTTAGAGTTAGTCCATTTTGATATATGTGGATTCATTAATGATTATGTGGATCCTCACATTCGTCGATGATTACACGCATACGATTATGTGTACTTGATTTCCCACAATTCGAAAGCATTAGATTTCTTTAGATGCTTTGTGGCGGAAGTTGAGAACCAATTGGATAGACATATGAAGTGTCTCCGTACTGATAGAGGACGCGAGTATTTATCTGATATATTTTTAGAGTTATGTGAAGAAAAGGGAATCTGTAAGCAATTGATGATCCCAGACACGTCTTAGCAAAATGGTGTTACAGAGAGGAGGAATCGTACTTTGTTAGACATGGTGAGGTCGATGATGGCGCATGCGTCCCTACCCATTAGTTTTTTGGGAGATGCACTTATGAATGCGGCCTACATCTTAAACCGTGTTCCTATAAAGTTAGTTCCTAATACACCATACCCGTTGTAGACAAGCAGAGCGCCTGACGTAACTCATATAAGGCCATGGGGATCTACAGGTTATGTTCATGTGCCTTCCCACCAAAGAGGGAAACTAGACAAGAGAGCCATTAAGTGCATCCTGTGAGATACTCAGTGCACTCTAAGGGCTACATCTTTGTCCGTAAACAGACCGACGGGGGTCTAACACAGATTGAGTCACGTGATGTGGATTTCATTGAGAATGATTTCCGAGCATGAAGAGATCAGGAATGAATCTGGAGCTCTTTGAGATGAATGAGCCAGAGTTGGGATCAGTGGAGATCACCCCATATCCAAACACTATTGAGAATGTCAGTTCTCAACATGATCCTATGGATTCTACGGATGTTGTGGATAGTGGGAGTGGATTACCGCCCAGTGGGAGTGTCCAAGAGGACATGGATTCCAGCAATCTCATGTGTAGGAGTATTCATGGACAGATTCTTCGTTGTCATTTTACGATTGAGGGTGAGTTGTTCATGACTGCCACGCTTGATGATGATAAGCCAGGTTCGTACCAGGAGGTGTTATCATCACCTGCTTCGCAAAAATGGATAATTGCAATGCAAGATGAAATGACTTCCATGGAGAATAGCCAAGTCTAGGAACTTGTTCATCTTCCTCCTAGTTGCAAGACCATTGGAAACAAGTGAGTTCTAAAGGTCATGCGCAAGACAAATGGAAGTGTGGAGAGATACAAGGCCCATCTCGTGGTGAAAGGTTATATGGCGAAAGGCTATACCCAAAGAGAGGGTATAGACTACGAGGAGATGTTCTCATCAGTTGTGAGATTTTCCTCCATTTACCTCATTCTAACTATCATCACACACCTGGATTTGGAGCTCTACCAGATGGTTGTCAAAACTGTGTTTCTCAATGGAAAATTGGATGAAGAGATCTATATGGATCAGCTAGAGGGTTTCGGGCCGAGAGGCATGAGCGTAGAGTTTGTAGACTCAAGCGCTCCTTATACGATCTGAAACAGTCATCCAGGCAATGGTATCTTCGATTCCATCGAGCCATTATAGAGTTTGACTTCACGATGATCGAGGAAGACTACTGTGTGTATGTTAGACGTCATGATAGGAGCTTTCTTATCATGATAGCAGGGAATGACAAGGAGATAATAGTTGCCACTAAAGAGTGGCTTTCCTTCAATTTTAAGGTGAAGGATATGGGTGAGGAAAATCACGTGCGGGGTGTTAAGATTCATAGGAATCGCGCTAAAAGGCTTCTTTGTTTGTCCTATGAGACTTACATAAAGAAAATACTTGAGCATTTCAGAAAACACGATACCAAACCCATTGACACTCTTATCGAGAAGCGTACTTCATTGCATCTTAATCTTTGTCCAAAGACAAAGGAAGAGAAGGAACATATAGCTAGTGTTCCTTATGCTAGTGCTATAGGTAATATGATGTACACTATGATGTGTAATCGACCTCATATTAGTTTCGCGATTGGTTTAGTCCGTCGTTACCAGAGTAACCTAGGGCAGATTCATTGAAAGGCAGTGAAACGTATTCTTAGATACCTACGTGGGACAACATATTACATACTTTGCTTCCAGAGAGCAGATATGCAGCTACGAGACTACTACGATGTGGACCGGGTAGGTGATCTAGACGGTCGAGAGTCGACATCAGAATACACATTCTCGTTAGGTGGCGTGGCCATCTCTTGGAATAGCAAAAAGCAAGTATGCATCGCATTGTCCACTATGGAGTCAGAGTATATAGCTTTTTATGCAACCGTCCAAGAGGTCGTATGGTAGAGGCGATTCTTATAGGATCTTGGAGTCTTCAGAGGTAGCTTAGGGCCGATCATCATCTATAGTGATAGCAAGGCAGCATTGGCCTACTCTAAGGACCCTAAATACCATGGCAAGATGATGCATATCGACATTCGCTATCATTACATCAGAGACAGAGTTGCACATGAAGACATATCCCTCATACATATCCCTACTCAGTAGATGATAGTCGATCCCATGACAAAACTTATAGTTATACAAGCTTTTAAGGTTCATGTTAGAGAGATGGGATTACGTATATTGTGATTTGTGTTAGATGGTACAATTTTTATTTATATTTGATGTAAACATCTCATGTTACATTATATTTCATACGTGAGAATTTAATAAAGTTTTTATTTTTATGAAGCATGAGATTGTGTATTACATGCACACTTTACACAGATTACCTCTATATTATATGGATATGGATACGATATCTCACAAGGCTAGTGGCTGACTCTTTACATAGCGAGCATCTATGGCACATGCATTGCGAGCAGGATGAGACATTAAGATGACTTGTGCCATCAGGGGCATTTAGAGGACACTATGAGTTATATGTCGCCCTGGGAGAGCCAGGATGAGATTCCTTTAGGAATTGAATATTACCTGATAAAGCCGGATGTGAGACCTTAATCAAGGCGCTTGAGAGTTGTGACTTGGATTAAGGAGCTCAGGTTAAGCACATAGATTATGACTAGACTAAGATCCGTACGGTGTTAGAGGTTGACATACTCTTGGCTGGACCCAGAGCTCTATCGTACCATGTGTTGCATACCACATGTGCTATTAGCAATGTTTCCTTTAAGAGAAAGTGAATGGATCCCTATTTCCTTGTTGTGTGTGTACAAGGAGAAATTTTGAGATCAAACTATGCCACATGGCACAATCTCATAAGATGGGCCCACTAAAATATGATTCTCGCAAATTGAATCTTTGATTAGTTCAAATGTGACCCACAGAGAATTATAAAATTAAAATTATAATAATTCTCATTAAATATGAATTATCCTAAAATACAGAAAAATTCTAGATAATTCTCAAAAGAATTATCTAAATGTTATCCAATCAAAATTTAGATAATTCTTAAATAAAGAACCATCTTATATTGGATAATATCCTAAAGTGGTTGAAAACAAGTAAAACTCTACCCTCCCCATGCAGATAATCCCTAATTAAATTGGGAATTATCCCTAATTCAAAGAAGACTCTCCCCCTCAAAATCTATAAATAGGGGTAGTTATCTCTCATTAAGGGGATAAGAAAATCATAAAGTTCAAGGATCAAAAGAAGAAGCCCTGAGGCCCCACTGGTCCACTGCCTTGAAGATTTGCAAACTTGAAGCCCCAAAATACAACACTCAAGCCTGAAGATTCAAGTTCTTCATTCTCTGAATATGCCCAAAAGCCCAGAGATCTACATCAAACAGGAATCCTTCAGTCCACATCTTCCATAAGTCTACAAGCCCGAAGATCAAACCGAAGACTACGCAACAAATCCCCACGATTTGGTTTATGAAATCTACAAATCTACCAATTTTCATTAAGAAGAATCCCGATTTAAGAATACGCTATTTTTAGCCCTTAAATCGAGGAACCCGAAGAGAAGAATCAGAGGACATTTTCTTGTGTATAAAGAAAATCCCTTGAGATTGTAATCTCGCATATTAAATCAATAAAATTGATTTTGTTCAGTATATCTTGTTCGTTGATTTTCAAATAACAAAATTTGTGTGTGCAAATTTCTGGCATGTCCGATAGGATGATCTCTACCTCTCATCTCTTCACTTCCATAAAAGTTCATTCAAGATTCAAGCCAGTATCAATGGCTTAAAGATCAACTCCATCCAACTCTCTAATGAAGGATGTTTCTAAAAATCACAGTTCCAAACCAACGGGATCTGATCCAATGGCTCCTCTCAAAGCTGGATTAAGTCTGAACACTCAGACAACTGGTATGGTAACGCGAAGCAAAGCAAAAGTTGCATCTCAATCTCTTCAAGCTGCGAATTTGTTACCAAAGCCAATTCCAATCATTGGTTCAAAAAAGTGAGGCAACCAGTAATTTCCTTAGCCTCATTGGGGGTAAGGGAACTGGTTAATAAAACAATTTAAAAGATTTTGTCACATCCAGTACTTTCTCAAGAATCAAACTCTAGAAACAAAGTCTATGTAAAAGAAGGCGATGACGGTTTAAGCACAGGCTCTTGGTCTGGATCTCCTAACGGAAGTCCAAGATCCACATCTTCAAGATCCTTAGATTTAGTGAATTCGTCATACTCAATTGCTATGCCGGTTATGATGGCCCAGGGTGTCTCGTTTGAAGAATAACTTGCTGCCATGACTAATGCCATTGAAGGACTCACGAAATCCTTAAAAGAAAAGGATGCACAACTTGATGCCATTGGAGAATCAAGTCATGCTCCCACTAATCAACTGAGACTCACACCTCAGTTTGTTCCTGAAGACGTACCGCAATCCTCAAACAAAGGAAAGGCTACTACGCAAAATATTTCAATCACTTCTGACGGGTCCATACCTGTAGATCAACTCAAAGATTCGATCATGAGTACGATTCAAGACAAGTATGAAGGTGGTTCTCAGTATTCGCACATGTATGCCGAGCCTTACACTCAATGAATTAGCCTGATGTGGACCCCAGTTGGTTACCAGCCTCCAAAATTTCAACAGTTCAATGGAAAAGGCAATCCAAAGCAACACATAGCCCACTTTGTTGAGACATTCAATAATGTGGGAATTGATGTAGATCTCTTGGTGAAGTAGTTTGTGCGGTCTCTGAAAGGCAATGCCTTTGACTGGTACATCGATATCGAGCCTGGCTCCATTGACAATTGGGAGTAGATTGAGAGAGAAATCCTCAACTGCTTCTATAACACTAGGCAAACTGTCAACATGATTGAACTCACAAATTCCCGACAGTTGAAGGAATAACTTGTGATAGAATACATCAACAGGTAGAGAAATCTAAGCCTCAACTGCAAAGATAGGCTTTCTGAAGCGTCCGCAATTGAGATGCGCACTCAAGGCATGCATTAGGGACTTCAATATATCCTCCAAGGGATAAAACCAAGAACTTTCGAAGAACTTGCTACACGCGCACACGACATGGAACTTAGCATAAAACCAATAAAGATTCTAACATCCTAGTCCATGAATCACGTTAGAACAAAGATTCACAGGATATGGAGTTCACAACGGTAAATGTTACCCCAACAAAAATCTCAGCCAAGTCACAAAGAAAGAACAAAAGCATGTATCTTCTCAAGATAAAGGAAAGAATATGGCTACATTGAAAGAGCTACAGTAGAAACAATATCCCTTTCCTGATTCAGATATGCCGGAGATGTTTGAGCAACTCTTTAAGTTGAAATTGATCGAGCTACCAAATTACTAAAGAAGTTGGTCGAGTAGATGATCCAAATTACTGCAAGTACCACAGGGTGGTGAGCCATCCAATTCAGAAGCGATTGTTTTGAAAGAGAAGATTTTACGTATCGCTCATCAAGGAAACATTGTCCTTGATATAGAAGAAGTGGCAACATCAAATTTAGTCACTATAATATTTGGATCTTTTGACCCTATTTTTCTGCTAACCCAGCGAGCTCTCAAATCTCCTACTACCTCATGCCAGAAAGGTCTTGTCTCATTAACCATTAATCGGGGGCATGCAGCCTAAGACATCAAATCCTGGTAGTGAGGGGCAGACTCTTGTCGCTTGTCGAAAACGGCACAAGCAGTACATACACAAACCTCAAACAACTCAACACAAGAGGTATCGGAAGATGAAGGGAGCGGTTTCCAAATCAAAGAAAATGACGTCGATAAAGAAAATAAAAGCATCGAAGAACTTATCACCACCAAATGGAGAAATATTTGAACAAAGTCCTCGAGCTCTTATTACTTTATTGGAGTTCTTACCAAAGAAGTTATTAGAGAAACTCCGTGTTGATGTACATATAGTGTCATGCCACGAGAAAGTCCAATCATCAGATGATGAGGAGAAAGAGCAATTCACCACTGCATGCACTGGACAATATCACCAGGAGATGACCAAAGATGATGTTCAAAGAATAATAAAAGACATCCCAGCCTCTTTTAATCTTTGTGATGCACTTCAATTTTCAACAAGGTTGCAAATTGCCTTAGTTACTCTGCTCTCAAATCCACAAGAATATTTGGAAGAAGTTAGTCAAATTAAAGCGAACTTTAAAGGACACCAGGTTGTATGTGTGTCGTGCATGTCAGCGATCACTTTCTCTGATGATGACTTGTTGTTAGGCTCCAAACCTTTATAACCGTCCTCTTTACATTTTGGGGTATTTGCGCGAGCAAAGAGTCAACAGAATTCTCTTGGACTGTGGATCTGCTGTCAATATCATGCCAATAAAGACAATGAAACGTCTAAGCATTTCGACCGATAAGCTTAGTCAAAGTCGTCTCATGATCCAAGGATTCAACCAAGGGTGGCAAAGAGCTAATGGGATGATCCGACTAGACCTGCTGATAGGAGAATTCAAAACAAGTGCTCTTTTTCACATCATTGATGTGAGAACAACCTATAGCATATTATTTGGAAGACCATAGCTTCATGACCATGGAGTAGTCTCGTCTACCTTGCACCAGTGCTTCAAATTTTCTTACGGATGGAACCCAGAAAAATGTGGTAGCAGATAACAAGCCTTTCTCAAGAGCCGAATCACATTTTGCAGATGCCAAGTTCTACTTGAAGGCTTATTTGATAGAAGAGGTTCGCTCTACTTCAGTTCCATCAACAGGGAAGCTAAATCACAGTAAGGAGAAAGAATTGCAAAGATCTAGTGATGCACCTCCTAAAGAAAAGGCAGGTGGCGGCAATAAACAGATGATTGAGGTAAAAGAAGAGCAGTTTTCTATTTTGCAAAAAAGACAGTAAAGTAGAACCTGTACTTTGTTACATATCGAGTTCACAACGGAAAGTTGGGCAATCTCCTTTTGCCACATGTAGAAATGTGAATCCTTGTATTCCAAAGGATTTGACGCTTCCAATTACAAAGCTAGATCCATCAACCGTCTCCAAACCACCTTTGAAAGGATTCGCTCAGCCCCTAGAAGGTCCTGAAGTGGAAGGAAGCTTGTTGCCTGAAAAACACAAATGATGATTTGACCCCAATGCCTACAAACTCCTGCTAAAGCCGGTTAAGATCATTCAAATCCAAGCTCCTTAAGAAAACTTTCACCAGAAGCCACTGGAGAAAAAGTACATGGCCTAACAGAAACTCAAGAAAAACTAAGGAAGCAGGGTCATGTTGTGTCACTCTAAAATCAGGGATTGGCTACACTTCATCCCCACCGGTACGAATTTCAATCAAGAAGGCAAGTGTACCGAATATCATTGTCAAAGTTGCCGAAGAAGACCAGAAGAAGAGTAAGAGTTCTCGTACTTCTGTATTTGAACGGATTAGCGAAGTTGCACCACGTGTCTCTGTATTCGACAGAATCGGAACCCAAGAACCAATCCCACCATATTCAAGCACAGGAAGAGGAGATGGTCAAAACATTTTTCGTCGACTCTCCAGGCCAAAGAAGAGTGAATACCAGACATGAAAATTTGTCCAAGGAAGACGAAACATGAAAATTTGTCCAAGGAAAGCTACTCTGAAGAAGCACGTAGCATCATCCCGTCACGAATGAAGAGAAAGTTCTCCTTGATAGTGACAAATGGAGAAACACTGAAAGTCAAAAGGCATACTGTGATTTTCACAAACCAAAGCTCAAATGAAAAGGATCGAGATTTCATGAATCAGGAAGATTTACCTCATTTTATCATGTAACAGTTGAAGAAATCGATAATGAGGCCGCTTCCACAGAAGATGATGTTACAGAAGCTCCGCCCACATTCGAGGAGGGCGGACAAGCTACAGTTGATGAGCTAAAAAAACTAAACTTAGGCACTCCCGAAGAGCCAAGGCCAATCTTTGTTAGCACTCTTTTGACACCAGAAGAAAAATGGCTTATTTTGACCTCCTCCTTGAATTCAAGGATGTATTTATCACGAACCAAACCAAAAAATCCAAATATTCTAAATCTTCTGATTTATTCCTAACTCTCACCCCATATCTCTATGGGAGTAGATCACAATGGTCAAAACATAAGTGGAAGACTAAAACAGTTCTAATAAGATATAAGTAACTATTAATAACCAACAAATCTGATACAATCTAAATGAAGAAAAGTCTACTTCTAGACTAGAACTAGTATTCTACCAGAGTGCCACACCCAATCCAGTCTTTCTCTTCATGACTAAGCTCCTGAAACCTGAAATATATAAACAACGCACATACGCTGGAAGCCAGAATGAGTAATCCTTCGATGAAGTGTATTTGCTCATGCTCCAACATTATGTGAAAAGTGCAACAAGTGTAAAATATGTGTATATGAAACAGTATATGTGCAAGTGGTGAACAGTAAGTGGAATAACTATAAACTCACACAATTCGTTGTTCTCTCCCATCCTTACTGAGTATAACTCAACAGTCATCATTTCTATATCTACATGCCTAATACTATATGGAAATTAGGCCATGTGTTTCATACACGAGGCTCTCACACTAATATTAACAAAGACGTGCAAATGCAAATGCAAATGAAAAAGAAACGTTGTATGGCAATATGAGATATAGTAAGTTCCCACGTGATCTTAATCTCTATCCAGGGTGTCCCAGCAACCTGAATTCACCCCAGGATGTTCCAGCAACCTGAAATCATCCCCCATCGTAATGGTCTAAAGGATAGGACTATTCTATGTGTATAACATAGTTTTATGGGCTTTCAACCAAGAAGGCACAATTCCCCCACTTATTTTTTTGTCATGGGCCAATGGCAAAGACTTTCACCCATGTGCGGATCCCTCAAGGAATCATACATATTCACAATCCAACAAAAGGGTATCAAGTTACACCTGCCCGCGTTTGAAGGTTATCACCTCCAACCACTACTATTAGTACTAAACATATATAAAATGATGATCTTGAGCTAATGGGGTGTTTTGGGGCCATACATACAAGATTTCCCAAAATCTCCTATTGCCCGACCAACACTAGGAAAACTAATTAACTTTCAGAAATAGACCAAACATGTGAGGTTGATCAAGTTACACCTGCCCGCGTTTGAATCTCCTACATCGGACCAAGGGAACTGTTTGGTGGGGTTCTCGGCACGCCGAAAAAGGCAAAAACGTGCCAAATGATTTGACACTTCGGGGTTTGGTCCGGATGAGTCTCGATAGACCAAAAATAAACTTAGATTTTTACCAAATATTGGGTTCAGTGACCTCTTCGAATCGTCGAACAGGATCTCGGCGACCATTCCAATGAGCCCAGAATGAGCTCTGAGATTCGATGACCTATTCAGTTCGCCGAACCTCGAGAAGGGTCCAATCAGGCTGAATTTCACAGGGAGGTTATACAACCACCTAGGAAGGTCCGATTATGCTTTTATTTCCAACATCTTCTGTCTATCATAGAGATTCAAGGGTTTCTCTCGCGTTTCACAGCCTTGGGGGTTTGATTTCCACATCTAAGCTGAAATAGGAAGGTCAGGGGTTTTAGGTCATCATCTAAGGCATGAAAATCAAGAAATAAATCCAAAGAGAATGTGGGCATTCAAAAAATAAATCCTTCTCCATGGTCACAATGCTAAAACACAACCAAACACAATATCAAAGAAAGGGTACTCAACTTGGGGGTTGCCGAGTCGCATCCGAGGTCGATCCGTTGCGCATCCGAGAGTTTGAGGTCCTTGCATCAGGGGATTTGGGATTTCTCCCTATCTTTTTCTTCATGAGCTCCAACGAACAAGAGAAATGTGTGGGAGAGAGAGAGAGAGAGAGAGAGAGAGAGAGAGATGAAGGTTTAAGGGTTTTGTTTGTTATTAATAGGTCCAGGGCACAGTTGTAATACTAAACTGCTGGAGGGGGAAAACGGGGTTTTAGGCTCTATAATTTCCGATTAACCGCCTAATTAATTTCTAATTGCACAATAAGGTTTAGGGTTAGCAAATGAATCATCTGAGTTGTTAAAACTAATTATTTTCTTGCTAATTGATTTTTATTTCTTATTTATCTGCTAAGTCCAGTTATCTGACCCGTACTACTTCCTAAGTCCATCTGGTTAACCTGATCAGTTTTTGGTGACAAAAGGATTTCTAAAATACTTTATAAGATTTAGGATCTTATGAATTTTAACCCTAATTTATTAATGAGATTAAATTAAAAATTTATTAAATTACCATTTTACCTTTAAGGTTTCAAGTTATAGTTTTAGGATTTATTTAGGCTGTTACAGTATTTGCTTGGAGTTACAAGGAAATGCATGGTCTTGCTCCTAAAGTTGCAGTCCAGCATTTAGCTATCAAACATGGCACCAGGCCAATCAAGCAAGCACAAAGACGGTTTAGACCTGAGTTAGTCCGTCAAATTGAAGCAGAAATGAACAAGCTTATCGAGGCTACCTTCATTCATGAAGTCAAATACCCATCATGGATAGCAAATATTATTCCAGTGAAAAAGAAGAATGGACAAATTCGAATGTACGTTGACTTTCGAGACCTCAACCATGCTTGCCCAAAGGATGACTTCCCTATTCCCATCACTGAGCTTTTGGTCGACGCCGCTACAGGACATAATGCCTTGTCCTTTATGGATTGATCGTTAGGATACAATCAAATCACGATGTCTCTGCGGAATGAAGAATTCACAGCCTTCCGCACCCCAAAAAGAATCTACTGCTACAAAGTTATGCTTTTTGGCTTAAAGAATACTGGTGCAACTTATCAACATGCTATGCAGATGATATTTGACAATATGCTTCACAAGTCAATTGAGTGCTATGTTGATGATATAGTGGTCAAGTCAAGGGAAAGAGAAAGCCATTTGAAAGATCTACAGAAAGTCTTCTAATGACTTAGAAGATACCAATTGAAAATGAATCCCTTAAAGTCTGCTTTTGGAGTCTCCTCAGGAAAATTTCTCGGCTTCATTGTTCGACATCACGGTATTGAAATCTACCAGTCTAACATAGAGGCAATTCAGAAGATGCCAAAGCCTCAAAACTTGCATGAACTAAGAAGCCTACAAGATCGTTTATCATACATACTAGGGGTGCAACTCGGTTCGGTTTAAACCGAAACCAAACCGACCCAAACCAACTTTGGTTTTTTTTGGGTTGGGATTCCATACATATGGTTTGGTTATGGTTTAGAAAACTCCAAACTGAATTAGTTTGGTTCAGTTTTGGGCTGAGCCCCCAGTTAAACCGAACCAACCCGACACCCAAACCGAATTGAACCGAATACAATTTATTATATATGCCCTGTCCCGCATGGTTTGCCGCACGCGCCCCTCACAGGGGCTGCCGCGTGCTCCCCGCTCGCCCCACG
>JAUPMG010041526.1:0-14235 GCA_031762675.1 Pachysandra terminalis | reverse complement strand
TTAGGTTTAAGATTAATTAGAAGAGATTAGGATTAGGATTAAAAAAAAATGGAAAAGAAGAACCCGTATTGGGTTCTTCTTCTTCCTCATGGTTTGGAAATAAGGAGAAGAGGATAAGGAAGAAGAGAGAAAAGGGGGAAGAGATTAAATTGAAAGGGAGAGTTAGAGATGGAGTAGAAGATGATCTCGCCGCCGTTCGCCAGTTATAAAAAGGAGGAATCAAGAGAAAAAAAGAAACGAGAAAAAAGAGGAAGAAAACTCTCCCTCTCTTTCTCTGTTTTCGGCACACCACCGGATCCCCTTCCTTCTCCTCCGTTCGATGCAAAACACCAAACTAGAGCACCCAAAACCACCACTCTCCATCTCAGAAACCGGCCAGCCACCTGAATCCTCTCTGTTCGCCCTCTCTCTCTCTCTCTCTCACCCTCTTATTCTTCTTCCGATCATTAACCGGCACCTGTGTAGCGCCCCAGCCCCATCGCTCACCGACCGCTCTCTCCCTGTTCTGCTTTCTCTCTCTCCGACCTTCATCAGCCGACAATCTCCTCCGTCCCTTCTTTCCTTCTGCTCCAATCTCTCCCTCTCTCTTTCATCTTCTTCATCTTTCATCTCCTTGTTCCAGCCAAACCCGACCCAGCTGCAACCATCTCTTTCCTTCCCCTGTTTCTTCCTCCTTCGTATTCTCCTGTAATAAAATAAAAAAAAGAAACCAAACAGAAAACAAATCCTTACCAACTCTTCCCCAAAAAGAAAATAGAATAACAAAATTCCACCCTAGAAAACCCTAAATAGTAAAAGGCCCCTGAACCAAATCAAAATCAAACCAATCCGAATCGAAAACCCCTTTAACCCACCTAACCCAAATCTCAACCCAAACCCATTCTTCATAAAAAAATATTCCAATCCATTTTTGCTGCAACCATCTTCGGATCATCATCATTAAGCCAGGCCAAGTCGACAAAGGAGTTTCAAAGATCAAAAAGGAGAATTGGATTTGTTGCTACAGGTATTTTATTTTATTTTTATTTATTTATTAAATTGGATTCATTAAATATCTTATTTTATTCAAAGTTCTTTGTAATCTGACTCATATGGTTCAATAAAGATTATGTTAAATTTTGTTTTGATTTTTGATTTTTAGGGCTCTTAAATCTTTGGGTTATTCTAAGTTTTTATGCATTTAGATTTGTTTATTCTTTAATATTTTTTTTAAGATTAGGTTTTATTAGGGTTATTTATTTTTAGGGTTAGGTTAATTAAGACCCTTAGGATCTAAGTCGAATAGGAATTTTTATATTTTTCTATAATTTTCTAGATTTATTATTTTAGGATTGTTTTAAATTTGGTCAAATAAAATTAGACCAGGTAACCGGTTAAACCGGAAGAGAGGGGGTGCCTAACACCTTCCTACTCTCTTAACTAAACCTCCTTACCCAATCTGGTTAGACCTTATGTTTAAATCATATTTTTGGGTCTATTTTAATCTTAAAATACAAACCCATGGGTGACCATTCACACCCGAACTCAATGAGTGGTGGTGACTCCAATTTACCCGATCTATCCGGGGTCCACCCGACCCGGGGTAGTTCACAATCGATTCAAGAAAAAATCCTCTCGATGCACTTGTGCTGAAAAGAACCTTCTTCACAATATATGATCTTCTATGATTGGCTTGAATTTTCTGTAAAAATCTGCTCAATGTAACAATGTCTTCTTCAGTCTTGAATCTCCTTTTAGAAAAGTTCAACGCCTTGCTTTCTTGTCATATGCTTTGACCATACACTCATAAGGGGTTTTTCATGAAAAATGAAAATTCAGTATTGTTCTTTGATAACATCCAATCGGATTTTGGCTCGAAATCTTTCATCTCCTAACGCTCCAATGATGTGTCAATCAGACTAAAAAGAATTGATAGTTGAATCTTCTTCAAATTGAATCTCTAGATCTTTATTAACTTGACTCTCATGCTTGATCTTTTTCCATTCAGATTCTCAACAATCTTTCCTTCTCATCTGACTTCACTTTTAGGCAAAATTGACGATCTGTGAAAAACGGGGTCCTTAGCTAACACTTGGCAAGTCTTGACATGACCGAGCAAAAACATTTATACAATCATTCACTCTTTTGTCTAAAGAAGAACAAAACTCCAATTTTCACTTATTTTGAGTCCTTCTCCGTCCCCAAATTTGTGGTCACAGTCTCTTCAATGTTGGGCTACACACCGTTTTCTTCATTTTTAAAAGTTTCATGTGGCTACTAAAATCAGACTAATATGAAGACGAATTCAGAAGGCTTTTTTATGACAAATCTTTTTACTGCTCTTTTTTTTTAACCTTCTTAAATTGCTTTTCCCAATGTCAAAGGTTCATTAAAATGATGAACCTTGAGAAAAGTGGATACAGTTACCAGCATGAAAATGGTCCTCCAAACTATGAGGAGGAGATGATATGATCTCTTCTAGGCTGTCTAAAAAGTGACTGTACCTTGAAACCTGCAGCTGCAAAAAAACTTCAGAGTATCTCAGAAATAATGATGATGATGATGATATAATGCATGATAATGTGAGTGCAATGATGTATGAATGCTGGAAATGATGCAATTGGATGCGGGCGCGATGATGAAAAATGCAATGAACAAAACCTACTTTTGAGCGGCTTACATCGAACTCTCCCAAAAGAGGCAAAAGAAGGGAAGAAAGGTTCAACTCCTAGGCAGCTTACAGCGAACTCTCATAGAAGAGGGACAAAAACTTAGTTTTGGGCGGCTTACAGCGAACTCTCCCAAAAGAGGCAAAAGAAAGAAAGGAAGGTCCAACTCAAAGGCGGCTTACAACGAACTCTACTAGAAGAGGCACAAAGATTTACTTCTGGGTGGCTCACAGCGAACTCTCCCAAAAGAGGCAAAAGAAGAAAAATATGGATTCGAATGATGTAATGATGTGGTGAAAGTGTATGAGCGGCCCTCCCAGTTGAATCTCAGGAGAACACACTCGAATGTAATGCATAAAATGATATGATGAATACACGAATGACCCTCTCGACTAAATCTCAAGAGAGTACACTCAAGGAAGAAGAAAACGAATGATTTTCCTGGCCAAATCTCAGGAAAACACATCCGGAAGCGAGCAACTTTCCTGGCTAAATCTTAGGAAAACGTACTCGGGGGAGAAAAAAGCGAATGATTTTTCCGGCCAAATCTCAGGAAAACACATCCGAAAGCGAGCAGATTTCCCGGCTAAATCTTAGGAAAACATATGCGGAGGAGAAGAAAGCGAATGATTTTCCTGGCCAAATCTCAAGAAAACACATCTGGAAGCGAGCAGCTTTCTCGGCTAAATCTCAGGAAAACATACTCGGGGGAGAAGAAAGTGAAAGGTATACCCGGCCAAATCTCAGGAAGATGCATCCAGAATATGTAAGAATATGATGTATGATAATGTGCGAATGAGAGTGCTTCGATGTGAGTGGGCGTGCTGTCCTCCTGGCTAAATCTCAGGAGGACGCATTCAAATGTAGTGTACGTAATGATAATATGATGTGGGTGAGTGAGCCCTCCTGGCCAAATCTCAAGAGATCAGACCCAAATGATGATAATGTGAGCGAATGAGTGAACCCTCTTGGCCAAATCTCAAGAGAACACACTCGAGCGCAAAGGGTCACTCTCCCGGATAATTCTCAGGAGAATATACCCAAAAGACGATGTGGTAATGTAGGCAAGTGAGTGAGCCATCCCGGTCAAATCTCAAGAGAACACACTCAAGCACAATAGGTAAACCTCCCGGCCAAATCTCAGGAGAATATACCTAAATGATGATGTGATAATGTAGGCGAGTGAGTGAGCCCTCCTGGCTAACTCTCAGGAGAACACACTCGAACGCAATAGGTAACCCTCCAGGCCAAATCTCAGGAGAATAACTCAAATGAAATGGACAATCCTCCCGACCAAATCTCAGGAGAATAGACCCAAATTGTCAAATGATATGATAATATGAGCGAGTGAGCTCTCTCGGTCAAATCTCAAGAGACTCAAATGATGTATGATACGATATGATTACTTCATGTTGACATGAATGTTGTGAGGAATGAACTATGAATAGGACCCCAACCTGTATGAGCCCCTCTTGGCTTACCTGAACCATGTGGGCTAACATGGGTTTTGGGCCTTTGGGCCTTCATTCATGAATGGATAAAACCCTATGAAAATGCATTGTTCCTAAATGGATTTACCCATATGGGTATGACCCTAGACTCGATATGGACTAGACTTCTAGGGTACCCAAAAGCAGTGAATGGGCCCTCATCCCAATGCACGCGGGTCATGGACCCATAGATATGGACTCTTGATGCATGAAGAGGGTCTTGGGTTCTGAACCCTAGACCACACAGGCAGGTTTGTTTAACGGGCCCAAATGGGGTACCCAATCTAAGGAGACTCAAAATACAGACAAGGGTTTGGACCATGGACCCAAACCAAATGAACTCCTTATATGAATGTCTATCCTAGATGCACATGGATCTGACCCATTAAATATGAACTCAATGCATGGTGTGGATCTTAGGTCATGGACCCTAGATCACTAGGTGGTCTTTTCTAATGGGCCCAAATGATGGGTCAAAACTAAGGATAACTCCAAGATGGGCTTGGGTCATAGGCCTAGCCAAGGTGGACTCCAATGCATGAAGAGATTCTTAGGTCATGGTCCCTATATCACTCGGTGGGCTTTCTTAATTGGCCAAAATGATGAACCCAAGCTAGGGATAACTCCGATAAGGGCTTGGGCCATGGGCTTAACCAAAATGGACTCAAAAATGCATGAAACTATAAATCAGGTTGAAGTGACCTAGCCATTTATTCATGAATTGACATATTAAAAACAGCACACGTGTCCTAATACTCCGATTTTCTAAGGCCCAAATGGGGTTCTATATGGGATTCACGGTTATGCATCTAAAGGATGAGAGAACCCGAAACCGGTTGAACCGACCTCCACACATTGATCTCTCCACATGCTTCTTTAGTCGTTTGGCTCGGGGCGGAGCGTTGGACACCGACACTGGGGACAATGGTCGCCCACCCGTAGACCTACTAGACTCCTGGAGCGTAAGGTTTTCCACCAGGGACAATGGTCGCCCTTTTGCAAGCTTACAAAACTCACTAAGATAGGTAACAATGGGTTTTGATTATGCAATATGCTAGTGAATTCAAGCATGCAATACAATTAAACCAATCCATTCAAATGAATCATAATCATTAAAGCAAGTTGAACCACATTTATCAAAATTGAACCATAAAAGCACACATATATCAAACCAATATCAAATAAAACAAACTTAAAGATCTAAAAAAAAATCCTAAATTGGCCAAATAAAATTGAGTCGTAGTTCAAACCCGCAACTCCCCAGTGAAGTCGCCGGATGTGATCACCCCCGGGTCGAGTGGACCCTAGGTTGGTCGTGTTATTTTGGAGTCGCCACCATCCATGGGTCAGGGTGTGGATGGTCACCCGATTTATTAATTAATTAAGAAATTAAACCATGAAGAAAGGAAAGGGAAGAGAGAAAGGAAGGAAATGTGGGAAAAAGAATGAGAAAAGAGAAAGGGTGGAATAATGAAGAAAGGATAGTGAAGAGAGAAAGGAAAAGGAAGAGAGAAAGGAAGGAAGGTGAGAAAAGGGAAAGGAAGAGAGAAAGGAAGGGGTGAGATCGCATATCCACGTTCTCTCTCTCCAAATTTATTTATATTTTTTTTATTTCTTTCCATTTTTTATTTTGATTTTGATTTTCTTATTGGGTTTGTGATATGCCATGTGGCAACTTCTAAAAAATTTATTTCCTTTCTTAAATATTCTTCTTATTATTTTATTTCAATTCACTCCCAAAATATATTTTTTATTATTATTTCTTCCCCTTATATTGCTCCGTATTCTTTTGATAGTTTAGAAATACCAAAAATAGCCCTTCGATTCCCGAACTCGGATTTTCACAAAATTATAGTCATTTCGAAGGTGTTTCGATGAGGAATCCAAATTTGATGTTGGAGAACCTTGGATTTAACTGTTTGGTCCAAATGACCGAATTAGGGGCAAAACTGTCATTTTTCCAATGGACTTCGAATTTGCCCAAGTTTATATTCATTGGAGAGCACTTTGGCTTAGCAATTCAAATTTGATGTTGAAAATGGATTTAGGACTGAGATGAACCAGGTGGGATCTACTAGGGGTATTTTGGTCATTTTTAGGAATTTTGGGGATTTTTAGGGAAAATTGAGATTTTGAAGAAATTTGAGCATGTGGCAGAAATTAGATTCAAATGATGATTTGGAATTGCTGATTCTCAAGCCAAGTTTTGAAGGAGTTGCAAAGACAGGAAAAACTTCACATCAATACAAATTGGGGTGTCTACAGGGTGTATTCCACTGTGGGTGAGAGTCCGTAAAGGAAGGTCTGGTTACAGGTGTGCTTCCTTCATGGGTGAAAGTCCCTAAACCGAATGCGAGTATAGTGGTGTATTCCACCATGAGTACAAGTCTCTTAAGGAATAAGAATGGTGGCTTTCCTCCGTAGATGCAGGTCCCTAAAGAAAGGGTTACTGATACAGGTGTGTTTCCAACGTGGGTGCTAGTCCCTAAAGAAATGAACAGGTGGCTTCCTCCGTGGGTGAAAGTCCCTAACAGTATGGCGTGTTACTGGTGTATTCTACCGTGAGTGAAAGTCGCTTAAGGAATAGGAATGGTGTTTCTACCGTGGGTGCAAGTCCCAAAAAGGATGGGCATTGTGGTCGTGAGTTGGAATGAGCATGTGACTGGGCTAGGCCTGGTGACACCTTGTATTGCATTGCTCTCATTTCACTCCATGCTTTCATCATACCTTGCATTGCATTGCACTAATGTTTGAATTGACTGTGATACATATTCATTATGACTTTTTGATTGTGAATGTGATTGTGATTGAGTAATGGTTGTAGCAAGGTGGGACCTTGTGGTTAAGGGTGCACTTCTACCGTGGATGTAAATCCCTACAGAAAAGGATTGTAATGGTGGTTTCCTCCGTGGGTGAAAGTCCCTAAAAGAATGGTTATATTGTTTGCTTGTGAACATAGTGGGACTATGTGTTTGACATGTGGTATGTGTTGTGTGTTTGTTTATTTGGTTAAGGGTGTACTTCCACCGTGGGTGCAAGTCCCTAAAGAGAATGGTACATGAGACTTCCTCCGTGGGTGCAAGTCCCTAAAGGAATGGTTATGTGAAAGATGTGTTATATGTGTTTATGTGGTTACTTGGCCGGAGCATGGTGGGACCCTATGGTGCTTGTTGTGAAACATAGTTAGACTAAGTGACTGATGTGATCTTGTTGTTGAGTCACATGGTGGGACCATGTGTATTCATGTATGCTTGTTTTGTTTGGAACATGGTGGGACCATGTTGAATCTGCTTGAACATGATGGGATCATGTGGGTAGCCTTAACATAGTGGGACTATGGGGATTGTGAACTATTGATGGTTATAACTTGATATGGTATGGTTACCATGTGAACGGTGATTTTACATGATAATTGTAATATTCATGCTAGTATATGAAATATAGTATGATGATATGATTAATACACATTAGACTGTGATATTATGTGTTGGGTGAAATGCATGAAATGAATCGTACTGATTTGCATGCATAAAAGTAGATATTGTAGTCTTGTAGTATTTCTCTACTAGGCTTCGGCTGATCCTTATCGCTACAGATGATCTGTTCATTTGACATGTTTGTCTGGAGACGAGACCCCTTTGGTTTTCAGTACTTGATTTTCATGATGGTGTACTTATGGTTTTTTATTACATTAGTTTGACCCTGTATGGGCTATAAACTTGTAATAGAGATTACTTAGTTTACTTTACTTTGATTGTGGGTTGTTAGCTCAACATATTTTTAGTTGGGCTATGCTATGGTTTTAAATTTTATAGACTTCTGTTGTATATTGTATTGGTACGACTCTGATTCAACTAGGTGAGGATTAATGTTGTGGCTGTTTATCTGTATCAACGTGGTGGGTCCGAAGGTCGGTTCCTTGGAATCCTCGAGATCCCATATCTCAGATTTGGAGCGCGACAAGTAGTGCTTCCGACTCTCGCTCCCAAGAAGCTTTTGTCTCATCATAATGTCCCCATTGAATCTTCACCAATGGTATAGTCTTTGTCCGCAACACTTGCTCCTTGTGGTCTAGGATCCGCATCAGTTTCTTGACATAAGTTACATCTTCTTGAAGTTGCAACTGCATCCAATCTAGCATGTGAGAAGGGCCTGGCTCGTATTTATATAGACGTGATACGTGAAACACATCATGAACGGCATACAACTATGGCGGTAAAGCTACTCGGTATGCAACATGTCCGATCTGCTCAAGTATCTCGGAAGGTCCAACAAAACGAGGTGCTAGCTTTCCTTTTTTGCTAAATTGCATCACGCCACTTAACGGCGAAACCTTGAGGAAGACTCGGTCTCCAACAAAAAACTCTCTCGCCTTCTCTTGTCCGCATAACTCTTATGTCTACTTTGTGCCGTCTTCAGTCTCTTTCGAATGAGCTTCACTTTCTCTATACTCTGCTGCACTAGCTCAGTTCCAAGAATGTGTCTTCTCCCACTTCGGCCCATCACACTAGTGAACAACACGGGTGGCATACAAACCTTTAAAATGTGCCATGCTTATACTCTCATGAAAGCTGTTGTTGTAGGAAAACTCCACAAATGGTAGATGCTCTCCCCAACTTCCTCCGAAATCCATCACGCAAGCTCGCAACTCAGACCATCTGTCTGCGGATGATAAGAGGTGCTGAAATCAAGTCTCGTACCCATAGCCTTCTGCAAAGCTTCCCAAAATCTGGATGTGAACAATGATCCCCGATCTGATACGATGCTGACTGGAACTCCGTATAGTCGCACAGTCTCAAGTACATACAGTCTTGCAATCTCCTTGGTTGTAGCTGCAGTTCAAACTGGTAGAAAATGAGCAGATTTGCTCAATCGATCAGCAATCACCCAAATCGAATCCAAGCTCCCTTGAGTCTTCGATAGTCCGATCACAAAATCCATGGTGATATGCTCCCACTTCCATTCTGCAATCGACAAAGGCTGTAGAATTTCTATTGATCTGATGTGCTCGGCTTTCACTTGTTGGCATATGAGACACCGTGCCACATACTGAGCAATCTCCCTCTTCATTCCTGGCCACCAAAAACTCTGACGTCGATCTCGATACATCTTCGTACTTCCTGGATGAATCGAGTAGTGCGACTTGTGTGACTCGTGTGACTCGTCCAAGATCTCACTCTTGATGCCATGGTCATCTGATATGTAGAGTCGACCTCGGAATCTGATCAAACCATCGGATATACAACCCACTCGGGCTTGCTATCATCCGCTACAAGTGACAGTGGATCCAAATTGTTCTTCTGATGCTTTGCAATCTAGTGATGACTTGGCAACAAGGCTGAACAAATAACCACCACGCTGCTTGTCTGTGGGCTGGACTCCCGAGTCTGAGATAACCTTCTGCAGTCTCCACTCCTGCCTCATCAACTGTGCAAGAACTCTACGCGGTCTGTGGCTCAAAGTGTCTACTACCACATTAGCCTTCCCAGGATGGTAGTTAAACATAAAAATAGAATCATTCACAAGCTCTAACCACCTCCTCTGGTGCATATTAAGATCCTTTTGGGTGAAAATATATTTTAGACTCTTTTGATCCCAAAACAGCTCAAACTCCTCTCCATAAAGGTAGTGCCTCCAAGGCTTCAAAGCAAAAATGACAGTGGCCAACTCTAGATCATGAGTGGGGTAGTTGCGCTCATGAACCTTAAGGTGCCTAGAAGCATACGCTACAACACGACCCTCCTACATAAGAGCAGCTCCTAAACCTTGCAATGACTCATTGGTGTAGACTTCCATCTTTTTTGTTGCGACCGGTACAACGAGATCAGGTGCCGAAGTCAATCTCTTCTTCAGTTCTTCAAAAGCTGATGAATTTAACTTCCTTCTGAGTCAACCGAGTCAATGGTGTCGCAATCGATGAGAATCCCTCGGTGAATCTTCTATAATATCCCGTAAGACTTAGGAAACTCTTAATCTCTGTTGCATTCATAGGTCACTCCCACCCAACAATTATCTCAACCTTGGCCAGATCTACAAAAATACCACTCCTGGATACTACGTGTCCAGGATACCAATGATGGCATCCGATGGATTATTCGTGTGTATGGGTGCACGGATAGCTTCCGAAGGGTGATATCACTGATATTTGAACGGAATAGTTTGTCCAATCAACCGGGCCGTGACAGATATAGCTGAAAAAATATAGGCTCCTTACAAGGACTCCTATGAGTTTAAGTGACTGGTCCTTATGTGACTCACACATGCATTAGATATGCATGAGGAACAAAGATGAATTGGTTTGGGGAGTTGAGCCCCGTGAGATGAACGGTCCTAGAGTGACCCATCCATGCATTGTTATGCATGAGGAACAAATAAGAAATAGCTACGAAATTGAGCCCAATAGGTTGAAAATCCTGCAAAACCGCGATGTACACGTGAGGTTTAAGAGAGTAGTGTTCAGCTGTAGTAAAATGAATGCCCTGTAATTGTTATTACATGATATGAGAGTGTCATCCAGCTATAATAAAATGGATGCTAAGGCAACTTGGAACTGTCTGATCATCATGTGCGTTAGTTGCATTCATATCATGTGTGTTGCATCACTTGTATTGAGCATTGTGGCACATTTACATTCATTCATCTCATATTTTACTGTGATTATTATCTTGATTGTTATGATTTGTTTTGATTGGACCATGTTGAGTTGGAACGTGCACTTGTGAGAGTAGTTTATTTATTTTATTATGGATTGTAGGCTCTTCTGAAGCCATGGGATTCAACTTAATTTATTATTTTCACTTTTGCACTCTGATGGTGTAATAAGAGTAGTTAATATTACTCTTATTATTGTTGTTTGGTTTTGGTGACCCGCGTTCCATGGTAGGGAACCTGAAGCTCTCACCTCGTGATCCGTGCTACCCGCATAGGGATTCATGTCATAGGATCCGAAGCGTGACATTTGGTTTGGTTTATTTGCTTGTTGATATCATGTATGAATCGTTTCTGTCTTTTAACATCATTAAAGTAATTATTAGAATAAAGAACCATTGATTTGTGAATACTTCATATCTGATCTGAATGAGACACATTACATCTAATTATAGTATTTACGACACTTTCATCATGCCTACATGTGTATTGAATTAGATATTAAAGTATGTGCATTATAGCATCTAGAATCATGACAATGTGCTCATGTTTGTGTTGTTTTGAATATATGTGTTATGAGATTATTGTGTGTTCATTGCATTAATAAAGGATCTGAAATATTGATTTGCATATTGACTACTCGGCTATGATAGCTTCCCTGTTTTCCTAGTGTTGGAGCACCTTGTGCCAGTCCAACTAAGGATAATATTTTGACTCATTTACTCGTCCAATGAGGGACTAAGTGTTTGTTTTCACCCAAGGTGTGGGATAAGCCTTGTATGAGGTCCCAATAGACTTGTGGTAAGATGATAGGTGAAAAATAGTTCACATTAGTGAGACCCAATATTTGAATCATAAGAGTCACCTTTTGTTAGTATTCGGATAATGTAGGGCTCACTGAGGATTGTTCACATTAGTGAAACCTTTTTTTCGGAAAGGTAAATATTTCATTAAAGAAAAGAAAGGATAAACAAAGGAAGAGGGAAATAGTGCTAGTGTGGGAGCTTCACCCTAGCATGCAGTGGCCAAAACCAAGTATAGTAAGGAGCAACGTAAAGCAAGGCTGTAAACCAAATACGTCACATGAATAGGAGATATTAAGTAAACACCCCCAGCTAGTCAGGAGATCAGAATCAGTAGAAGGGGACATAATAATAGTAGAGCTTAGCGCATCTTTAACGTCTTCAAGTATACGGCTACAAATATTTAGGCTTGGGGAGGAAGAACCCTTCAATAACCTAGCATTCCTCTCACCCCAGATGTGGTATAATGTCGCATAAAAAGCAAGCTTCTTGATGGAAGCAGCCAAGTTCATGCCTGAGAACTTGTTCGTACACCAAACCACCTCCTCAGACCAAGGGAGGATGCAATGGAGGGCATCACATTTGGTCAGAACTAACATCCAGACTAAGGAAGAGAACTCACAGTTAGAAAAAAGATGAGGATGGGATTCAGCGTCCTTGTTGCATAGGCTACAGATAGAGGAACTGAGAATGCCCATCCTTATAAGTCTGTCCTGGGTTAAGAGGTGACCCAACACGGCCATCCACGCAATGAAGCTATGATGAGGAATATTACCATTGAACCAGATCAGGGGATGCCAAGACACCTTTGCTTTGGCAAGTAGTAAGGCATAGAAGGTACTCTTGATGCTAAACTTTCCATTCTGAGAAGGGCACCAATGCCAAAGATCATTCAGCCTAAGCATGAGGTGAACAGAAGATAGTAGGGACCAAAAGGGGTGAGATTGATCCGAATGATCTGGGGGGGACCATCTGCCCTCCCAGATAAGCTTATCCATAGTTGTATCAGCAGAGAAGTCCCACTGGTGGATCTACCTGAAAGAAACATGGTCTATAATGGGGCTAATTGAGTGCCCATTATCCCACCAAATAGAAACAGACTAATTCGAAGGAATATTCACTTTAATCAGATGATAGGCCATCTCACGAAGAGCTAATAACTTTCTCTAGACCCCAAGTACATTTGGTTGGAAGCTTCGTTGTAACAACTTGAAAAATTTAAATATAAAATTATTTTTAATTATAAGGGTACAATAGCAATTTAATAGGATTCTAAAATAAAATAAATCCTAAAACACTTATATAATAAATATATATCTAAATTATTGTATGGAGACCTTGTATGATCACACATCAAAGCATAATATGTTGTTTAAGACTTAATTAATTAAACCATTGGGCTTAACTAATTGGTCTTAGACTTAATTAAAAGGAATTGAGCTCATAAATTTTAGTTGGTGATTAATTATGTGCTTTAATTAATTAATTAGCAAAATGGGCTTAAGTTGTTCCTTAAGGCCCAAAACACCCAAATTAGACTTAAACCAAAGGAAATTCGTTTTTAATTAATACATTCTAGAAAACTTAAGTTAAAGTTCAATATCTTGTGTATTTACTTCTCATAAAAATGACTTTTAGACCAATATAAACCTAGGGAAACAATAAGAAACGTAGAAAGACTTTGGGGAAGGAGATCTAGCACTTCCAAATCCAAGAAGCCTAGAAGATCAAGAAAGAACAAGGACCAACATCAAGATTCTGCAATTCTTGCGAGTTTTCTTTCAATATCTTGTGTATTTACTTCTAATTTAATATTATGTCATGGTGGATTTTGCTTGAATCATATGAATACCTTCCCCATGCTAAGCTAATGAATCCTTAACTTAAAAATTTAATAAGATGTTAATAAATCTGTTTGTGTTAATGTTCTTGAAAATCAAGAACTGTTCTTGAATCTGTCAGCCATGATTGCCGATTGAGAAACCTTTCCTAAAGTTTTGATTAATTTTTTTTAAAATTTTTATAAGATCCCTTTCTGAGGTAGGATTTCAATAAAACAAGTTTGAAATGATTTCATTAATAATTCATTTAGTTATGAATTATTTTCTGACCCTGTGTCAATACCAGATTTTGCTGTCAAAAAGTATGTTTATCGATTAATGAAACTATCCTAATAATTTTATATATTTTTACCAGATTCCTATTTAAATTATGAATCCAAAAAAACAAGTTTCAAGTAATTTCATTGAGTATTGAACAAGATATGAATTATTTTCTAAACCTGTATCAGAAACCCAGAAAAACCAGATTTTTCTAAGTATTTTAACATGATTTATAGACTTGTAAACATCGTTATACTGATTTTATGCTTCCTACTGTTTTGCTAAACTATAGTATAAAATTGATTTGCTACCAACTTATAATGTAAGTGAGTTAATGTATTTTAGTCTCAAACCTGTTTATCTCGATCCCTATACACTTGATTTGTTTGTTTGAGACCTAATATTGTTGTTATGTGTACTGTTAAATGACTGTTTTGCTGAATTGAACCTAGGACCTAGAATATGATTGTTTGCCTTAATAATAAGTTGTAGATGCTATATACTTATATAAATATATATATATATATATATATATATATATATA
>JAUPMG010041515.1:0-14235 GCA_031762675.1 Pachysandra terminalis | reverse complement strand
AATACACACATACATAATGATATATAAACCGAAAATTCACAACTATAATTACCGAAGTGTGTCGAACTCATTTCCAATCATACGACCCGATCCGCTTCTAGTTGGATAAAAATCAAAAAATTTAGCCTTTTACTAACACAGGGTATTACAACTGGTGACCGAATCGCCTGTACAGCCAAATCGATAGTGATATAACCCATGGTTTTGTAGGCCTCGTTATTGAAAGAAATTACTTCCATGGGCTGTTTTACTATTCTTTTAGAGGAAATGGCCACTGCCTGTAAGGTTTTGTAAGGCAGGACATTGATCGATGAACCAGGATCAATCAATGCTCGCTTAACCTCCACATTGTTAATAGTAGCAGGTAAATACAAAGGCCTATTATGGCTTGTACAATCCCCTTTCACATCTTCGTTTGAGAAGGTGATAGTCCCTGCGATCTCTTGACAAAACTTCTTGGGCCCAATGCTTACTGAAAAGCACTTTTCACCAAGCTTGGTTGTCATGGAAACAATAGCATTTGTCATTTCTTTTCATGCAAGAAGGTTGAATCCCATGTCATTGTAAAAGTTTTCAACTTTGGCATTAGTATCCCAGCTGTTACATACACTCCTTGTCTTCATCATCTAAAGTCATCACTTCTGACTGCGAGTTCTCATCAGATTCCATTATGGTGACCATAGCGTCCCTATGAACGATAGCATTAACCATTCCCTCATTACTGGGCAACGGATCATCATGTATTGATTTTGAACCAGGTAATTCCAACTCTCCATTCCTAATCTTGTTGTGAAATAACCTTCTGAAAGGGTAACAATCTTTTGTCTTATGACCTACATGTGAATGTTATTGGCAAAAATTGTCTTTCTTCTTGTTTTCTTCAGACACTGGGTACTTTGGTGATGGTAGGTTTACAACACCATTGCTTCAAAATCTCCATAGTCTCCATGATAGAACAGGGAATTGGTGGAGGAATAGGGAAGACTTTCTTCTAACTCCCAGTGTTGCTAGCTTCTTCCTTAGTAGATCTCTTCTTATCTACCGCCATAACTTATGAGGCAGTCTTTGACTTATTCTTCCAAGGGACGTCACTTTTGAGGTTCATGGTGCGTCCAGTATGCTTTGTCGACTCATAGAGACGGGTAAACGTATCAATGAATGTGTTCTCCAACACAAGACGACAATCCCTCATCGTCCCATCAATGCAAATTCGCACTAGGTTCTCTTCTATTGACGCTTCCCGACAGTCCGTAGCGAGATCACAAAAACGATTTACGTATACTTCCAATCCTTCTCCAGGATTCTGCTTCTCCTTTCCCAAATCCATGAGGGTCATCCGTTCCTCAACAATGAAAAACTTCCTCAGGAAGGCCACCTTCATTTCTTCCCAACTCAGAATTGATTCATTAGGGAGATTATCATACCAAGTATAAGCACGATCAGTAAGTGATCGAGAAAACTCTCTTAATTTGAGTTTGTCATCACCAACGAAGGCTCCCATAGCACCTGTGAACTTAGTAATGTGTTCCTTCACATTACCGATCCGTCCATTATACTGTGGCATTGATGGAGTAACTACATACCCCATAGGATAGGGTTTCTTCATGATGGCTATGGGATACAGTAGCCTAGTTTCAATGTTGAATTCAACAGGTTTCTCTTTCTGTTGTTGTAGAAGACTCATCATTTCATCTCAGGTTATGAACCCATTGTTGTTCACGGACTCCGACTGTGATGCGCTTAAAGGAGTACCAATAGGTACTGCCATAGGTACCAGAGGTACCTTCTCCACGGATGGCTCTGCTTGTGGAATTGGAGCGTGACTTCCTCGGTTTCTCACAGCTTGCAACAATTCCATCATCTTTGCTTGTGCTTCTTCCATTTTATTCATCTACATTCTCAACATTTCTATCTAGTCATCACGGTCATCAACTTCTTCATTCACCTCCTCATCACTATGTATCTCGTGTAAGTCGAGCAAATGACCATCGTCATGCCTTTCCTCGACAGCTTGGAAGAAGGACAGCCCAACGTGATCCCCAGCCTTCGGCCGGCCTCTTAGTCTCAGCATTCTTCTAATATCAATTGGTATGTAGGAGAAAAACTCCCTAGTGGAGTCTCCAAAATGTAAAGGGTGTTTTTGTGTGAGGGGGAGTCACTACCAATAGTTACCAACCGGCGGAAGCCTAAGTCGATTACCGACTGTACCCCGTCTTTAGAATAATTCAGAGGTTAAGGCATAAGAACCGTTGAACACTAATCATGTCAAGTAATGGGGAATTAGGGGCCCAGGTTTAGAAATTCGTGAGCACACTTTTAGAGCTATGTTAGAGCTTTAGTCCATTCTCCAAAATCTCCAACCTATTTTTTGGGGAATGAGCTACTATTTATAGTAATCAAGAGAGAGATAATAGAAGTTAGAAATCCGTTAGGCGGTTACTAACGGTGTTAAGACTCTAACCTGGGATAATATGAACGATTATCCCAGTCTCTTTGGTGGACCAATCCGAAGTTACATCTATGAATTACACATTTTACATTATGACCCGTGACATCATGTGTGACTCATGACATATCAAGGGGCTGGTGATCCTCACACCTCTACATTTCATTCAAGTCTAATTCCCCCTTTGTGTGATCGCTTGCGATTCCACGGTGTGGGCAACAGCAGTCGTCCTCATAGACGTAGTTGGAGCTACTTCAATCTTGAAACCTGTTGAGAACCTATTGTGATTATCCAATCTTGATACTTTCGAGGTTTTTAAACCTTAGTACCTTCGAGACTGTTTGTCTCAGTGCTCTCAAGGTTTTTCAACCTTAGCACTATCGAGACGATTATGTCTAGGTGCTCTCGAGGTATTTGTATCTTAGCACTTTCGACTGATTGTGTCTAGGCATCCCCAAGGTATTTGTACCTCAACGCTTTCGACGAGTTTGGTGTCTAGGTGCTCTCGAGGTATTTGTACCTTAGCACTTTCGACTGATTGTGTCTAGGCGTCCATAAGGTATTTGTACCTTGACGCTTTCGATGAGCTTAGTGTCTAGGTGCTCTCGAGGTATTTGTACCTTAGCACTTTTGAATAATTGTGTCTAGGCGTCCCCAAGGTATTTGTACCTCAACGCTTTCGACTAGTTGGTGTCTAGGTGCTCTCGAGATATTTGTACCTTAGCACTTTCGACCGATTGTGTCTAGCCGTTCATAAGGTATTTGTACCTTGACGCTTTCGATGAGCTTAGTGTCTAGGTGCTCTCGAAGTATTTGTACCTTAGCCCGTTTGAATAATTGTGTCTAGGCGTCCCCAAGGCATTTGTACCTCAACGCTTTCGACGAGTTGGTGTCTAGGCATCCCCAAGGTACAACGCTTTTGACGAGTTTTGTGTCTAAGTGATCTCGAGGTATTTGTACCTTAGCACTTTCGACTGGTTGTGTCTAGGCGTCCCTAAGGTATTTGTACCTCGATGCTTTCGACGAGTTGGTGTCTAGGTGCTCTCGAGGTATTTGTACCTTAGCACTTTCGACTGATTGTGTCTAGGCATCCCTAAGGTATTTGTACCTCGACGCTTTCGACGAGTTGGTGTCTAGGTGCTCTCGAGGTATTTGTACCTTAGCACTTTCGACTGATAGCCATATTGATGTTGATGAAGTTCTTGAGAAATTTGGGTCGTCCCAACTTGATATGAGGACAACGATCAGCAAATGAGGTATTTGGGTCGTCTCACCTTGATATGAGGGTAACGATCAGTATTGAGATACTTGGGTTGTTCCGACTTGATACGAGAGTAACGACCAACATGTGAGATACTTGGGTCGTCCCAACTTGATATGAGGGTAACGATCAGCATTGAGATACTTGGGTCGTCATATCTTGATATGAGAGTAATGATAAGCATGTGAGATACTTTGGTCATCTCATCTTGATATGAGGGTAACGATCAGTATGTGAGATACTTGTGTCGTCCCAACTTGATACGAGGGTAACGATCAGCATGTGAGATACTTGGGTTGTCCCAACTTGATATGAGGGTAACGATCAACATTGAGATACTTGGGTCATCCCAACCTGATATGAGGGTAACGATCAGCACATGAGATGTTTAAGTTGCTCCAACTTGATGTAAGAGTGACGATCAGTATTGAGATACTAGGGTCGTCCCATCTTGATATGAGGGTAACGATCAGCACATGAGATATTTTGGTCGTTCCTACTTAATATGAAGGTAACGATCAATGCATGAAATATTTGGGTCGTTCCATCTTGATATGAGGGTAACGATCAGGACATAAAATGTTTGGGTCATCGCAGCGAGTTGACCATTCATAATGTTTCTTGAGGCCAAAACTCAGCCCATGTCTTACCTTCATATTTTGTGTATCTACAATATTATAAAATATTACTAAAGTTTAGAAATAGCTTCCCACATAAGTGATAAGAGAAGCTGTTCTCAACAGCCTTCCTCTACGGCTTATATATGGGTAAGCACTTAGACATTAGATGTTACCAAACACACTTTTAATCTTTAAAAGTGTTTTAATAAGCTATAAGCTGAAATAAGCAATTATATAAGAAGGCTAAACGCAGCCTAAAAATTTATAATGAATGAATATTTAAAGCAACAGAAGTCTAGTCTTACCGAACCAAGACTGAAAGAAGGGATGTAGCTTGAACTGTCGAGCTTTTTCATCCGACTTCGGATGCAAGGATCACAGCACAAGTAAAGATTCTTCACAGAACAGCCTTGGATCCTTCAAAAACCTTGAATTTAATCGTACTAGTAGAGTTCAGAAGCATATCACGCTCTTTGAGAAAACCTGCAGTCACGTAATCCCTAGATATCAAAAGCAATTTGGACTACATATGCCAGGAATTGGTACGGGGGTGTCAGTACGGATACTAGTACTGTTACGTTTACCTAAAAAAAAAGTTTCGGGTACCATTTATTTGCTATGCCATATAAGTAATTATACTAGTATAAAATCTCTGCGATGCATAGGACATGAAAAAAATAAAGATGGGATGAATTTATATAATAACATATTAAAATCATTAAAAAATAAAGACATTTATTAAAATAAATTAAAAATATGATATTTGTGCAATTAATTTACTAAACCTTTTATTACATAAAACATTAAAGAAGAAAAATATTTATTAAAATAAATTAGAAAATTTAATATTTATGCAATTAGTTTACAAAGAATTTGATTAAAACAAAAATGATTTTAGCATTTTCACAAAAAAGAAAAAGAAAAAGAAAAACATGTACAGAAAATATTGTATCCGTAATTGAAAAAGTAAAAATATTTTTTATAAAAAAAAAATAACAAATCATACAAAACAGCAACGATTAAATCAACAAAATCCTTGTATAAGAAGCATGCTTATATGCTTGTTAATATTTTTAATATACTAAATGAGAGATTGTCTCATCTGATATTCTTTCCTGATACTAATATTGTTAAGGACACACCAATATATTCTAGACCTTTGCTTTAAAAGAGAGTAAACCATTTGTTAGTTTTTTTTTTTGTTAATAAACTTTGTGGATAAGTGGATTTTTAAATTCAAATAATGGAATGAGATGAAGCTGTTACAGCTCCCATATTTTCACAAGAATGAAAAACTAAAAGCCCCAACAATCCCCATCACACGAATTCAGACAGCAGTCTCTAGTAAATCACCTTCTTGGTACTGATAATTTGACATCTACGATTTGCAGCAAAAATCGTATTGAACCTTC
The DNA here is from genome assembly GCA_031762675.1 of Pachysandra terminalis. NCBI lineage: Eukaryota > Viridiplantae > Streptophyta > Magnoliopsida > Buxales > Buxaceae > Pachysandra > Pachysandra terminalis. The sequence goes on along the minus strand of JAUPMG010041515.1, from coordinate 8,496 downwards.
ACAAATTATAATTTTCATTTTTTGTATGGAAGTACAAAGGAGCTGAAGCAACACAACTCTTTGGTTCCTAAACTGATTGCAGAATCAGTTTAGGAACCATTCTTCTGCATTTAACTTCAAAAAGTTCCGGAGATTGATAGTTACGATCTTGGAATTCCGGAGATTAATAGTTACAATCTTATATCAATATGGGTTGCTAGCTATAGCAAATTAGAATTCGAAAGAAGTAAGAGCTGTACTTCATGAAGCAGAGAATCCATACGACTATAATGTTCTGGTAGATCACAGTACATACTAGGAATTAGAAAAATAAATCCTTTCTTTCTTTTCATGCTGATGATCACGTCACTTTTGTTGGCATCACATGATTTACAACCTCACATAAGGAATAGAATCACTAACAGAATTATGGTTTAGATAGATATGATAAATCAAATCTGATAGTGTTCTTACAATAACTAACAAAACTAATCAGATTCTCCACAATATCCTTAGCAAATGAACTGGCTCCCCTTGTCTTTGTCAGTAGTAGCCTGGGCTTTTGCATTGCGTTCAAATATCGAGTCTAACCTTGATGACGATGATATCTTTAAAGGGTTGATGCTAACATTAACAGTCTGGTTACATTAACCTTTGCACTTTGTTGAATAAGTGGCTACCATAGCCGTTAGTTAAAAGGGAAGGACGACCATGATATGATGATCTGCAAACCTCAAAACTGTCCTCTCCTAGATGTTCAATTGCTTCAATTCTAAATATAAAGAGATAAGAAAGGGCATGTAAAATGAGAAAGGGCGAATGAAAATCATCCTACAGTTCTCTACTTTTTTCCATTGTGTAAGATTGTAGGGAATCGAAGACTCGAAGAGTAGCGAAAACACGACACCAAAACGAAGCATTAAGCAACTTAGGAAACATTCGAGCACAACTCAAAGAGCAACACTTGGAAACTCTTCACTCTATTATTTACAAAGAAGATGATACAATTATGTGTGTTTCTCTGTGTTACTATGTGTTTTACTCAGTGTTACAAATGAGCTACGCACTCACCTATTTATAGGTGTAGCTATCTAATTTAGAGATTTCTACAAATATCTCTCTAGATGTCTCTACACTCCACTCTATGTACACAAATCTATAACATTCTACTACTTTCTTGTTCCTAGCTCTTAGATGTTCCAATCTTCTTCTAGCTTTTTCTAGAAGCTTCATTACTTTAGAGAAATCTAGAAGCACCATGAGAGAACTAAGGAGTTTGTTGTTGATATCTAACATCCCCCCTCAACAACGACTCCTTACTACACACTCCAAGTAGCTCCTTTTGCTTCACTGTAGGAACTTAGCTCTTTGTCTTGGCTTGGAAAAGCACAACACTGTGATAGAGACACAACGTCCGCATAGCCAGCATTCGCATACTTAGGATTTGGCTTCCTCACTCTTGTTGACCTCCGAATACCTGATTGTTCATTGGTAATGGTACCGAACTATAGTGGTCGAGCTGGTCGAGCTGGACTAGCTTCTTCTATACTTGAGTTGCTTCCTTCACTAGATCCAATCTCCTGGACTGGTGTTATTCTGACACCAGTTTTCCACGGACTTGAAGAGCTCCTTGAACTTGGACTTTGTAACTCTGGACCTGAGTCACTAATCACAGAAGGCTCCAATTGCTCATGTATTGGCGGAATCCCTAATTCTGGCAAGGCAACATTGTAGAAGACCACCATGATGACGCCTCATCAAAGACTATGTCTCGGGATACGTAGACTTTATTCGTAGTTGGATCGATGCACTTCCAACCTTTCTTCCGTTGGTCGTATCCAACAAATATGCATTGAATGGCCTTCTTCTCCATCTTGGTTCGTAGCTGATCTGGTACGAACACGCAGCAAACACATCCAAAGACTCAAAAGTGTGAGACCGTCGGCTTCTTGTTGTACAAAACTTGGTAAGGTGAGCGAAAAACCAAGTTTTGCCTGGGGCATCCTGTTGATGACGTGAGCTGCCGTTGACATACACTCTGCCCAAAACCATGGTGGTACATTCTTCGCATGTATCATTCTCCGGAAAGTCTCACCCAGATGCCTATTCTTTCTTTCTGTAACTCCATTTTGTTGAGGAGTGTAAGAACATGTAAATTGATGTCGAATTCCATTCTTCTTCAAGTAATCCTCAAACTTATCTTCTGTGTATTCTCCACTATTGTCACTCCTTAGACATTGAATCCTCTGATTGAGTTCACTCTCCACTAGTTGTTTGAATTCAATAAATTTGGAGAATACTTCTGACTTTTCTTTTAAGAAGTAAACCCACACATAACGAGAATAATCATCTATAAATGTAAGCATATATCGCTTACCAGAGTAGGAAGGAGTGAGAACTCGTCCAAAAACATCTGAGTGAATAAGTTGTAGTGGTCTCATAGCACGAATCTTTGATTAACGGTTGCCTATGTGCACCGTCGTGCATCTCTAGACAAGGGAGACCATTCACCATATCTTTCTTCATCATTGGCTTTAACCGATTATAATTCACATGTGCCAGAAGAGCGTGCCAGAGATCAGCCGTCTCATGTTGATGAGCCTTGTCAACATATGCGTTATCAGTAGATAACATATACAACTTTTCACCTTCTAGCCTTCTATCAGGATATCACCTCGGATATATGCATTTGCTAGTACTTTGACATCGTTTGGACCGAAAACCACATAGTTCCCTGCTGCTGTAATCTGTGGAGCCGACACGAGGTTCTTCTTCAACCCTGGAACCTGATACGAGGTTCTTCTTCAGCCCTGGAACCTGATAGACGTTTTCCAGAACCTTCGAACCTCCTTTAAAGGGTGAAATTGTCAAGTCACTCACGTACTATACTGGATGCATAGTGTTGTCTGCCGTGACAACCGCCTCTCTACCTTCGTACTTTCGCAACTTCGAAAACTTACTCATATCACCGATCAGATGATGTGAACATCCCGAATCGACTATCCAATCAGTCGCATAGTTAATTCCCTCCTTCCTAACATTGGCTGCCACACAGGATGGTGCAGAAGAACTTTCTACGACCGTGCCCAACACGGGAATATTGTCTTCTTCTTCTTCGACTGCTGCATACGAAGCCTGAACATCCCACTCTTCTTCACTTTCTTTTCTATGGTTCTTCTGAGAGCCGATTTCTGCAAAGTTTCCTTCGGCAATCTTCACTCTTCAATCCCGAGCAAAGTGACCATACTTCCCCCACGTGTAACAAGTCCTAGAATTTTTCTTTGGACCAGGACTTTCTCTTCTCTTCTTCTTCTCACTGCTATCTCCCTCCTTAAATGCATCTGGCTTCTTTCTCCAGTTTGATTTTGGCTTCTTCCCTTTGTCAGAGAATAATGCCTCCTCAGGTTCTTTTGCAGAAAACCTCGCTGTTTGCTTCACCAACGTCTCTTGGTTTTTGAAGAGGTTCTCCAGTTCTAGCAGTGATGGTTGTGTGGGCCAACCTCGAATTGTTGTAATAAAACTATTATATTCTGGCCTCAAGCCACGAATAATTATGCGTCACATACGTGCCTCACTAATAGCTGACTCTTTATCCAACTGGGAAATCTCGTTACAAATATTCTTCACTTTTATAAAGTATTGAGAGATTGACATACCTCCTTGAGTAATAGTGTTTATCTCATTTTCCAGCAGTTGGAGGCGGGCGTCATTTGCGCGTGAAAATAGTGCGGCAAATGAATCCCACGCTTGTTTTGGAGTCTTAGCTTCAAGAATATGTTCGTGTAGGTCCATTTGAACAGAGGCCTTCAAAACATATAAGGCCTTACCCGCACGTATCTTCCATTTGCGCAGCGCATCGGCATTTGCTGGAGTGTCTTCCGGAGCATTGGTCTCCACACCCGCTACTATCTCCCAAAGATCTTTCCTTTGGAGGTACGACTCCATGCATGACCTCCAATAGGAATAGTTCTTGTTGTTCAACTTCTCGATCCCGCCTAACATACTTGATAAATCCGTCATCCCAAACCACCTTTCGAGTGGAGAAACCGGTAGCACAACGGCACAACAAGAACTTTACTTCGCGACCGAAAAATACCTCGTCACTCACCGAGTACGAGCACACCGTACGACCAACTATCGTAACCTTTCACCGCAAATCAAACTAACAACACAACCTCGTTCTGATACCACTTGTAGGAAATCGAAGACTCCAATAGTAGCGAAAACACGACACCAAAACGAATCTCTAAGCAACTTAGGAAACACTCAAGCACAACTCAAAAAGCAACACTTGGAAACTCTTCACTCTATTATTTACAAAGAAGATACAATTCTGTGTGTTTCTCTGTGTGTTACTCTGTGTTACAAATGAGCTACACACTCACCTATTTATAGGTGTGGCTATCTAATCTAGAGATTTCTACAAGTATCTCTCTAATGTCTACACTCCACTATATGTATACAAATCTATAACATTTTACTACTTTCTTGTTCCTAGCTCTTAGATTTTCCAATCTCCTTCTAGCTTTCTCCAGAAACTTCATCACTCTAGGAAAATCTATAAGCACCATGAGAGATCTAACTCCAGAGAAATCTAGAAGCACCATGAGATGTAAGGAATTTGTTGTTGATATCTAATAAAGATGAAGTTTAATTACTTACTTCCATCCCAAAAATTCTGCAAGCCATTTTTGAATTTTCCAGACTAACACCATTGCATTCTGTGATGACGCCAGACTGCATGATCAGGCTTTTGTTGAGTAGAGTAAGGGCATCTCCAAGGTGCTCTCACTGCTTTTGATGTCCAAACACAACAAAGAAACAGTTGCTGGAGAAGCAAAAAGATTCAAAGAAATAAAAACAAATGCTTTTGCCACTTGCATGACGTGTTTTTCTCTTACTATGGAGTCATGGACGGTTAGGCTTTATAATGATTTGAGAGAGAGTTATGGGGCATTAAATATTTTATTACATAGATGCTATATTAGCAATTAGCAGTGAAGCACTGCATTAAAGGATTTGAGAAATGTAGTTTACGTGAGATATAATGGATGGAGAGAGGGAGATAAAAAATTTGCAATGAAGTACTGCATTAAATATCCTATTAAATACCACATATGTTATGTTAGCCATTTACTCTCTTTACGTTAGAAGCTTTATGTCCTCTAAACCGTTTCCCCTTCTCTCTCTCTCTCTGCATGTATGTCTAATTAAATTGAAATTAATTAATTTGATAACTGTTGTTTGAACATATTGCCCTTATGTCATGAAAATGGACATGTGGCAGAAGGATGGAGCTCATAAAAGGGACACATGTCACACCTACAGCTCCCCTCTCAGTTAATGCCAAAAATAGGATGTAGTAAATTCTCTTACCCAAGTGATGAGAAAACAATTTTTTATTAACAAAATTAGATAATCTTTAATGTAATTAAATATTTTAGTAATATACTAACATGACTTAGTGTATCATGTAAGGAGGACACAAGTCAAAATACTAAATTGCAAACGTGGCAGCCTCTGAATCCTCCTCAAAAAAATCTATATATATATATATATATATATATATATATAGCAAAAGAACACGTTCGTTGTACGTGAAGGTTTATCTTATAATACATGTTATAATTAAAAATTAAAGTAATGATATATAAATATATATTTTTTAAAATTTTTAATTTTTATATTATCATTCTAGTAAGTTTTATATTTAAAAAATGTCATTCAATACAATATATTATCTTATCTTTTATTTTTAAATTTATCTATTAGTTATTGATATTTATAATAGATTCTATATTTTGATAATTTGCATCTTAATTTCTCTTTATGAGTTAGATTCTTTATTCATTAGTAAATATTGTAACAACCAATTAGATTTAAGATTTAGATGATTTACTTTTTATTTTTTTTTAGTTATTTAAAAATTTTAATTTATCAAATTTTATTTTATATAATTAAATTCTTGATTTCTCTTATTAGTTAGATTCTTCAATTGGTTAGTAAGATTTTTATATTATATTCTTGATTTCTTTAGTTATTTATACTTCCTATTTTGTTAAATGTTTATGCTATATAACTAATTAAAATCTTGATTTTAAGATTCATTTCACTTTTAAGATATATATTAAAATCTAACATTATCCTAATATAGGATTCCAATTCTCATAAGCATTAATGACTATGTTGTTTATGTATTGGGTTATTTAAAATAGGATAGTAAAAAATAATATACTAAAGATTTTTAATTAATTAGGATCTTGATTTTCTTTCACTAATTAGCTTATTGATATTTATAATAGATTCTATATTTTGATAATTTGAATCCTAACTTCATTTTATGAGTTAGATTCTTTAATTCATTAGTAAATATTGTGATAACTAATTAAATTTAAGATTTTGATGATTGATTTTATATTTTATTTTCTAGTTATTTAAAATTTTTAATTTTTATTTTAAGTAATTGTTATATGTTTTTTTTTCTTTGTTTTTAATATATATTTTAGCAATTAATAACTAAAATAAATAAATTCTTGATAATGCAACGTATAGATAAACATAGGTTTTTATTTGGATAAAAAAAAAGATGTATAGAAAAGAAAAAAAAAAACGTCAAAAAGGAAGGAAAAAAAACGTTAAAAAAAAAAAAATTCTTATCTTAATCACTCATTACGTCAAAAAGGTTTTTCACTATTAATATATGTTTTTTTCTTTTTTTAATATATATTCTAGCAATTAATAACTAAAATAAATCAATTCTTGATAATGCCACGTATAGATAAACATAGGTTTTTATTTGGATAAAAAAAAAGGAGGTACAGAAAAGTAAAAAACGTCAAAAAAGAATAAAAAGGAAAAAAAAACGAATGTAAAAAAAAAATAATACTTATCCTAATTACTCATTACGTCAAAAAGGGGTTTTGACTATTAATATATATTTTTTCCTTCTTTTTTAATATATATTCTAGCGATTAATAACTAAAATAAATTAATTCTTCATAATGCCACGTATAGATAAACATAGGTTTTTATTTGGTTAAAATTTTAAAACAAAAAGAAATATAGAAACGAAAAAAACGTCAAAAAAGAATAAAAAGAAGGAAAAAAAAAGGAATGTAAAAAAATAATAATTTTGTACTGAAATATATATATATATATATATATAGATACTAGCAAGAGAACACGTGCGTTGCACATGAAGGTCTATCTTATAATACATGTTATAATTAAAAATTAATGTAATGATATAAAAAATTATATTTTTAAAAATATATAATTTTTATATCATTATTTTAGTAAGTTTTATATTTAAAAATATGCAATTCAATAAAATTTATTATCTTATCTTTTATTTTTAAATTTATCTATTAGTTAGTGAAATTTATAATAGATTCTATATTTTGATAATTTAAATCTTAATTTCTCTTTCTGATTTAGATTCTTCAATTCATTAGTAAATATTGTAACAACTAATTAGATTTAAGATTTTGATAATTGATTTTATTTTTTATTTTTTTTATTTAAAATTTTTCAATTGTCAAATTTTATTTTATATAATTAAATTCTTGATTTCTCTTATTAATTAGATTCTTCAATTTGTTAGTAACATTTTTATAACTAATTAGATTTAAGATTTTGATTATTATTTATATTCTTGATTTCTTTAGTTATTTATATTTCCTAATTTGTTAAATTTGTATGTTATATAATTAATTAAATGTTGATTTTATTTTACAAATTAGATTCTTGTTTTTTTGAATTTTTTTATTATTTTGATTCTTAATTTTTTACAATTATCTAATCCAGTAATATTAAATATTTCAAAAAAATATATTATTAGATAATTACTAAATCTTGTAGATAAAGCATCTCTTATTTACTTATCTATTAGTATCCTACATTTTATCTATTAGTATCAAAAGATTGTTAGGATAAGGATTTGTTAGTTATGAAAATGGACGAAAAAGTCATTAATTTTTTTAATTAATAAAAAATAAATGTATGAAAAAACCATAATTTATATTAATATAAAAGGCAATTACTTATAATGTTCAAAAATTATTCATAAAATAAATATTTTTTATGTGTTTAAAAAAGATAAATCAAATATTTATACAACTCAAATATTTATAATCTAAAATAGTAAGAAAACCTTAAAAGCAATTTTTCATTTAATTACATTTTCATATTGTATAACTAATTAAAATCATGATTTTCATTTACAAATTATTGATTTTCTAAAATTTCTAATCAAATAATACTATATATTTAAAAAATAATAATACTAATTGGTAAGTATTAGTAGATAATGTGTATCTTATTTACTAATCTATTAGTATCTTAAGATTGGTAGGATAATAGTCTCTTATCTATTTATCTATTAGTATCTTGTTAAGTATTATTGCAATTAGTTATCTTAACATTATCCTACTTCACTCACAGATAATATAGAACTAACTAATAGATAAGTTTTAGGATAATTTTAAGATTCTTTTCACTTTTAAGATATACATTAAA
>JAUPMG010041494.1:0-12501 GCA_031762675.1 Pachysandra terminalis | reverse complement strand
AGACCATAAAGTGTCTTATGAAGTTTGCAAACATGAGTAGGAATCCGAGAGTCCTCAAATCCAAGCGGTTGGCACATGTAGACATCATCTTTAATGGATCCATGAAGAAATGCATTCGAAGCATCCAGTTGTTTGAGAAACTAGGACTTTGAAACAACAATAGAGAGAACTAGACGGATGGTGGTAGGCTTGACAACAGGATTGAAGGCTTCTCCAAAATCAATCCCTGGTTATTGATTGAAACCTTTTGCGATAAGGCAAGCCTTATAACATTCAATGCTACCATCAGACTTGTGTTTCAATATGAAAAACCATTTCCACCCGATGATTTGTCTATGCTTGGGAGGATTAACAAGAGCCCATGTGCCATTACGGACCAATGCATTGAATTTGTCCACCATTTCAGAACCCCATCTTGAATTGTTATTTGCTTCAGTGAAAGAGGTGGGTTAACTCACCTCTTTCAAATATTTCTCCACGACCAAGTCAGCCGTCCACCAATGTTCATTTAATGACAACAAGATGAAAGGATGGGATTAAAAAGCCAAAAACATTTTATGCTTCCAGATATCCTCTACCTTTTGCTCTCCTCACTCAAATATCTCATAAGGATGAACGTTCATCCTACTGTATAGTTGATCAGAACCATAGTTGTTAGGAATTGGTACGGGGTACCGGCACGGGTACGGGTATTGGTACGTTTACCTAGAAAAATATCGGCACTACAAAACCATTGATTTTTGCTGGCGGAAACCGCCGGCAAAGGTATAAAGACCGTCGTCTATTACTTTCTCGGCGGTCCGAGAGACTCATGCCCTATCCTTGGTTGGGGAATGAATTGTCGGTAGACGGGACGATGGTTTAAATGGACTGCCGACAATGGTTGGATCTCGGTGGTCCAAGCACGTTGTTATATAATCTATTTGACGGCGGGCAGGACCGCCGACTACTAGCTAATGGAAAGCTGTTTTTAAGACCGCTGTCCATTATGGTACATTAGCCAACAGTTTCGACCGCTGTTGAAAGCCATTTTAGACGGCGGGTTTTGGCCCGCCGTTAATAATTGATAATGCTTGACAGTCATAGACCGCTGTTAAATGGGGTATTAATAATTTATATAGGTAATTAGTCGGTGGTTTGGACCGCCGTGGAATATAATATGTAACAGTGGTATAATGAGACCGCCGCTAAATACCTTTTTTTTAAAAATGATTTTCCTATTTCTACAATATTACAAACCTACAAATAAATACAATTCAATTCTATGAAACCTGTAGAAGAAAAAACACCATTCAATTAAATCTACAAGTAAACCTGTAAAAAAACGTAATTATATATATAATATATATTAATAGCAACCACGCGTTTTATGATCAAGACCAGATATAAGGTGATATATACAAATGTCCAAGGTTAAGTCTATTACATTAAATCATAATATAATATACAAACATCCAAGGTAATATATACAATGCCAATAGGGATTGTGAGTGCATGGATAGCGAAAGTCGCTATGGATCATGATGATAAATACCTCCAGGCCCCTGCTGGTCTCCTCCACCTTACAATACAGATTATATAAACTAGTTTTAGTTATCATGATTATATTAAAGTAAATATCAAATATATAACTAAAGACGATAGACATGTTGATATAGATTTTATCTGCTGACGAGTCAGGTTCAATACCAAGCGTTGTAACTCTGCTAGCTGAGCATTATGCTCGGTCTGGACACTAGCTAGCGTAGCGCTCGTCTCGGCCTAGCTAAGCAATCTCTTGATCCTTCTAAGCATTCACCTCCTTTAGGCCGGATCACAAGGCCGGATCACAAGGTAGCGACCTCCTCCTCTGTAGTCATGCTCCCTTGAGACTGCAGCCACAAGCTGGATGGGGTATGTCCCATCCCCATACCGCGAACACGACCGTGCTTCTCGGATCCCATAACTCAAGCATGAGTGTCATCGTGGCCGGTGCTGTCCTGCAATCCCTTTAGGAGCGATGCCCTAGCCTGCTCCATATCCGCCTGCATGCATACAACAGATATATGATTAGGAAAAAAATGTGATGTAGCTCGGAGCATTTGGGTAGTGAAAATAGTACAAATTTAGAACTATTAACTATTAGATATTAAAGGCTGCTAGTTATGAAGAAAGGATTGGTATGGTTTACAATTGTTAATGTCCTACAAGATTAAAAAAAGGAAACAGATAATGTATTTATCCAATTTTTACGATTTTTATTTTGGTTTGGTTCAATTTTGGATTTTATTCATTATAATTCGATTTGGTTTTCGGTTTTCTAAATCAAGTTCTATTTCGGTCTGGTTTGGTTTTCAGTTTATTGTAGTGTAATTCGGTTTGGTTTATGTTTGAGTACTAAACCAAACAAAATCGACCAAATTTGAATCAGTCCCGAGTAGGGTTGAACAGGTTGATGGATAGGATTAGGAATTTTCTGCCTCTAGGAGTGTGTGTGGGTGAACCGTAGTGTCGAAATCGCTCTCCAGCCGCCGCCCCCCCCCACTACAGCAGCAGCCCCACCCCACCCTCACACCACCCCACACCCCCTCTCTTGCATTTATGCAAGTGTAGAAGGTTCCTACACGTGCATAAATCATAACCATAGACCTACTTCATATTTGTGGTCACTCTTTTTCACTTTATAATGTAACCAATAAGAGCATAGAAAATTAAATATGGAATGCATAGATTAAAACCTGTTAGACAAGTTTCTATTCCTGCTTCCCACAACTCCTTTAGCTTTTTGATCAAAGGCCTCAAGTAAATGTCCATATCATTTTTAGGCCCCGAAGGGCTAAGGATAAGCAAGGACAGTATCATATTCGGTTGCTTCATACACAACCAGGGTGGCAAGTTGTACGGCACTAGAACGACTGGCCAGGTACTATGCGAGATACTCATTGTCCTGAATGAATTGAAGCCGTCACTCGCTAACCCCATATGGATATTGCGAGGATTTGCCGCAAAACTTGGATTCTTGAGGTCAAGATCTTACCAAGCAGGTGAATCCGCAGGATGTCTTAACACCCCATCTGTAGTGCGACTGTCACTATGCCAACTCATGTCTGCAGCGGTTTTGGATGACATGTATAATCTCTGCAACCTTGGTTTCAAAGGGTAATGCCTCAAAATCTTAGCCATTGTCTTCTTCTTCCCGACCAAATTATCATCTGCTGTCTTCCATCATGACGTACCACAAGTATCACATGACTGTCTATCGGATGCTTCCAAAAAAGCATACAATCATTAGGACACACGTCAATTTTTTTCATAATTTAGACCCAGGTTGAACATAATCTTCTTCGTTTGAGAGAAGTTTTGCGGCAATGTTGAACCCCCAGGAAATGCCTCTCTCAATAAGTCAAGCAACATGGTAAAAGACTTGTTGCTCCACTCACATAGACACTTTATGTGAAACAATCTCACAATAAACGACAACTTAGTATGCTTCTTACATCCCAGATACAATTCATTTTCTGAATCCTTTATTAATTTCAAAAATTTATCAGTTTCATTATTGAGTCCGACAACAGGTGTTTGTGTATGGGCATCTTCTTCTCTAAATGTATTGGGGATTCCAAATGCATCGTGTAATAAACCAACCATCCCATCATCCATTTCACTGGTTACAACATTTGCACTGACCAAACTTTTTATGGTATACGTTGAAGTTATTTCCTCCCCATGATGTAACCACCTTAAGTAGTTCTGATCGAACCCATCACATATCATATGTTCATACGCAGTATCCTTATCCTGATAGAATACATCGTTGCAACTCGAACTAGAACATTTCAACTTCTCATTCAGAACCCATGATCAAATGCATATTCTATAAATCCCTTCACCCCTTCAATATATTTCTGACTAGCCCTATGCTTACGAATCCAACTCCTATCAATAACGTATGGAAATTTCAACTTAAACAACATCCGACTTCTTCGTTCAATATGCTGCATACATGAAATTATAAAATTTCAACAAGGTGAAAACAGACGAAAATGCAAAATAACCTTCCAACATTACTTAAGAGACAACCCGACCAGTTCCCAACTATAAAAAAACAGGGAAAATGGAGAAGCCTGAACTAATGGATTTTGTAAAGATGGGGTAAACCCCTGGCCCGAACTCAGGTGGGTTTTGGTTCAACTTCGCAGACAGAAAAATTGCTCCTCGTTGAGATCCAATCCACGTCCAGTTAGCGAGAGTCGGGTTATGTTTCGGGTAATTGCTTAGTGTGGTTTACACTTCTCTAGTTTGAAGCCCTTAGAAAATTTGGTAGATCAATTTATGGTTTGAACTCTTAAACTGTTACCCACTACTATATTTCAGAACATAATATAGAATTACAAAGCATCTATAATATATAAAGATAAACCAACATTCTTTATATAAAGATAAACACAAATTCATGAACTGCATAAATTATAATATTAAATTTTAAATTATAATATTTAAAGGTGAGACATATCTCAATGCAAGACATGCATTTTCAAACTAGATATGACCTGCAAGTAAATGATGCATGCTTTATAAAGTTTTATGCCCATTCAGGATTACTAACTATTTTACTCCCTGATTTTATGATTGCAATATTTCTCTAAAAATTTTGGCAGCATCACTGCATGTTTCCTCAAATACGTTAACTAACATTACATATTGTACTCTCGATTACCCATATTAGATAGATAAACGAGAAACACATAGTCAAGTAAACTACGTATCCGAATAACACACATAAATGGTTGCCAACATTAAAAGGAGAAGTAATCAAATCATAAAATAAGTAAAATAGTTGTTAATCCCAAACTGTCCACTAGGACAATCCAAAATGTTATATGTGTGATAATGCATCTTCATATTTATATCTATGAAAAATCGCAATCCCCTTAGTGAAGATGCAATGCATCCATAGCAAGTAAAATGAAGAACAAATCACATATATAACCTTTCGGACGGGTAATGCATTAAACACTCCATATATACCAAAATAATTTCACCAACACCCCCCGTATCTCCGTTTTTCATGGCATACACACACTTCTCGTAATTCACAATAATATATAACAAATGGCACAACTAAACATAACAAATGACATAACTAATTAACTCATGAATTTGGGTTCGTATTCGGGTTGGGGGCGAGTTGGACCAAACTTAGAGCCCCTAGTTGGCATAATAGAATTTGTTATTTTAATTACAGAGTGACCAAACTTACTCCTTCCCACCATTTCCGAACCCACTCCCATAAAGCCATGACCCACGATAGGATTTGAAGAAACCCAACCCATTGCCATTTTTAACTTGGTAGACCATGGAGACAATTTGTATGGCCAAATATATTCTATAATAATTAAAGAGGATTACCATAATTTTTTTTTTAAGGAGGAGAACAATTAACCATCTTTCTAGGATTACTTGATTAATTTAAAGAGATGTTACTAGTTGTTTATGCAATCATTAAATCCAAAATTACTTGGATCAAATTTACTTGTATTGTTTTTTTACCAGAATCTCTTAATATAAGGAATTTTATTTGGCAGTAGAAGGATAATATTTTGTAGGGAATATAATGGTAGAGGATCCTTTAGATTAGCTCAACATGATATAGTCATGCTTTAGATCCACAAAGAAACTTAAGATAAGTACTTAACTTCATGTTTTTGTTTCCTTTTCCTTTTTTTTTTCCCTTCTAGGATTACTTGATTAATTTAAAGAGATGTTACTTAGTTGCTTAGGCCATGATTCAACTTAAAATTACTTGGATCAAATTTACTTGGTCTGTGATGTTCCGTGCTAAGTCGCCCCAAATGTAAGAGAAACCTTTGGATCTCAAATCAAACAAGGTAATATTATCAATGGCTATTTTAATGAGCTTGACCGACTTGAGGCTAAAATATTTTTTTAACAAGCTTGATCCTAGATGTGTTCTAATGGCCTACATCTTCAATTCTCTTGCTGTTTTTTTTCATTTTTCTTCCCTAAAATCTTGGGTTACTAGTTTTCTCCTCTTCTATTATTTTTGCTCCTTTGCATGCCACAACAAATCCAATTCTTAAAACATATTCAAAAATCAACTTGGGAGAAGATTCAACAAGTAAAATAAAACCAATTTGATAATCAAAGAATGTTCTGAACATTCAACATCCACATTTAGTCATGAAAATAGATAAAAGTATAAAAAAGAACAGTTCTTAATCTCTCTAATAGGGAAAACAAATAGAGGAAAAAATTGAAACTACCAACAAGAAATAGGTAAGTTTGAGGGATTAAACAAACTTAGGAAAATAGGGCATTATAGATCATTCAAGTCAAATACAAATAGCAAGCAAGCAGGAGCGTATCATGGAGAGATTGAAGGCGAATATGACAATAATGAGGATAAAAAACAAAAAATAAGTAATTAGGGTTCGTGCCTTTGATTACAAACTGACAGCGAGCGATTGACAGCGACAGAGTGACGGCGAGCTAGGGTTTAAGTTAAGAACAGTTTTAGTAGCAAGAGGAAGAGAGTGGATTCAGATGATTAACGAAAGAGACGATGGGAGAGTAAAGAGGAAGAAAGAGAATAGGAGGAGGAAGAAATATGCTTACCGACGGAGGGTACACTTGCCAGCGATCGTCGGAGAAGAAGACCGCGAAAGATGAAAAGGGGAAGTCGGCGAGTGATTTCGCATGAAAGAGAGGGGTAGAAGAGAGAGCAGCGCGGGAGAGATTTCGCGTTTCACGGGTAGTCATAAAAACCACTTGTCGGCGGTCTTTAATAGACCGCCGAAAAATACATACCTAAATTGGCGGTGCTGTTGATTAGTTAACTTTTTCGACGGTCTCTACTAGTCCGCCGACAAATATTGTACCTAACACATCGGTCTAGAAAAGACCGCTGTTAAAAGTTAACTTATGTCGGCTGTCTGTCTAAGCCCGCTGAGGTAACCAGATATGACGACGGTCATTTTAAGATTGCCGTTAAATACCGCCGTAATTCCACCTTATTTTGTAGTGCATGTATGGTTCATTTGATATGTCATATAAGTAATTTATTTGTACTTATGAATACGTAAAATAGGGATATCATTTCATATCTATAGTTAAGATTAATACTTATATTAATTCTCATTATTTAAAAAACATATATTATATACACATCTTTCAAAAAATTTACTAACTTCAAATGTAAGTGTGCAAAGAAAAGAAAGGCTGGGGTTTTAATAAGTGTTTTTATAATTACGCAAATAAAATTTACTGGTACGGTTCATTTGATATGCTATTGGAGTTTTACAGGGCTTGGCACCATCCATACATATTCGTTGTAGTAGATCACCAATATATTTGGTTTGAGCCAGAAAGAGACCATTGGATGTGACAATAGCTTGAACACCAAGAAAATAACTCAAGGAACCAAGATTCTTGATGGAAGAGGATATCTAATAGCATAAAATGCTTTTGGCTTTTTAATCCCATCCTCTATTCTTGTTGTCATTGAATGAATATTGCTGGACGGCTTACTTGGTGGTTGTGGAGAGATATTTGAAAGATCCACAAAAATGTGAGTTGTAAGACTCCTTAATCGAAATGGATTGTTCCAATGACTCCATCTGCCTACATGGAGAGTGTGGTCCCCACGTTGAATAATCAATTCAAAACGTTTGGAGAGTGTTGTATTCCCTTACCAGATTTGGAGTTCCACTTGAATAGGGAACTTGAGAGTCCAACGTGGGATTCAATCACCAACGGAGGTTAGCCTGAGTGGAAGGGGCTCGGGTCGCTTAAGCAAGAGGTCTCGGTTTCGAGTCCTTGTGGATGCAGCAAACCTTGTTGGGAGAGGTCCCCGCTTCGGCGCTCAACAGTACCTCGGAGGAATAGTCCTGGGCAAAGCCTGGGGATACCTTGGGAGACCAAAAAAAAAAAAACGTGGGATTCAATCTTTCTTAACTTTGATTTGGAATCTCTACAAAATTAAGAATAGAAGTTCAACTTGAAGTGGGAACTTGAGTGTCCAATGTGGGATGCTCTCTTTCTTCATTTAAATTTGGAAGCTCCACAAAAAATGGGATGGAAGGTGCGTTGAAGGATCCTTGATTTGAATTTGAAGAGTACAACAAATTGAGATGTCCATGTGTATAATGTGGATGAAATACGATCTCTTTATGAACTGAAGAGAGTCCATCCTTGTGAGAACGTTGAACAATGTTGGGATGAGAATACTCCTCATTTGTAGGGATACGCGAAGGTGATTTGGTGACCAGATCCATGTTTTTAGGAGTATGTCTTACGAAGCCTTCTTTTGGAGCCAAATTCGAATCTGAAATTGATGAAAATATTTGAGGAGATGGAAAAAGCTGGAGAAAAAGGCAATATAACCTTTGTGGAGCTCTTGATGAGGTGGAATCTGGACACACATCTTTGAATGTGTATCACACTTCATTAAAAAGAACATGTCTTGAGATATATATTCTCCCAAAAGAAGAATCCAAGAACGATAGCCTTTGTGAGATGAGTTGTAACTCAAGGAAACATAAGATTTAGACCAAAATTATAATTTATTTGAATTATACGGCCGTAACTAGGGACAATCAAGAATCTGATTAAATAATTTCTCCAAATGTTTCTTGAAATGAATAGGCGAAGATGACATCCGATTAATCAAATATACTACAATGATAAACACACCAGCCCAAAAACGTAGCGGTAAAGAGGCATGGGCAAGTAGGGCCGGGATAACCTAGTTTCAACAATGTGCCGATGCATGGGCAAGTGGAGTTAACCTAGTTTCAAAAATGTGCTGATGCTTTCATTTTACTCATGGGTGTGTGGGCATGACACACGGTGCTTAATTCTATGGTTATTTAAAAATATGTGAAGCGATCTGTACTCACCACCCCAATCATTATGAAATTTTTTAATCTTGTAACCAAGCTGTAATTCGACATGGCATGTAAATTTCCGAAAAATATCAAGAACATCAGACTTGCAAACTAATGGATAAATCCAAGTGAATTTACTGAAATCGTCTACAAAGCTAACCCAGTATCTCAACCCCTTAGTAGCAAGAACAGACGAGAAAAAATTCTAAAGGGAATTTAGAATGATTTTGAGAACAATAGAAGGGTAGCTCAAGGCTCTTGCCAAGTTGGCAGGAGGAACAACAATTTGAATTTTTATTTAGGCTAATAGGTAAACAATTGTTATTGATGATGTGCTGAACTTTTCTTGAGCAGGATGTCCAAGATGACTATGCCATGTGTCTTTTGATGTTCTTTCACCAATCAAAGCATAGCTTCCTAGAGATGGTGATGTAGTAGCAGGAAGCTGATACAGTTTACTCTTAATCTTTCCTTTGGAAAAACACATTCTCCGATGCTTGATCCGTAATCAAACAATCACACTTATTAAACTTAAAAATAACATCAATATCTCTAGTGAACTATTGAACTGGCAGAAGATTCTTTGCGATTTTTGGAACTAGAAGCACATTGTTCAATTTAAAAGGAGTGACGATTTGCAAACTACCATAGTTTAATTAGTTTTTTCAATATACTTCAAGATGTTCTATTCTTGAACGTAAATGCGCTTTTAGACAATTCTTGAGTTGTGTAAAATGCACGTAACTATATATAAGTCTTAGAATCGATAAATAGTTGAGTGCGAATAATTGTATATGTGATGGTTGTGTCTTAGTGACGAAATTATATTAACAGGAAAGGTTTGTTATGAGAGTAATTAAACTATACAGAGAAGTTAATTTGTACAAAGGAGTCTATAAAAATGTTGTTTCACTCATTTGCGGTATAATAAATTAGAAAAGAATGAATGGAGATTCAAATTCAGTTTCTTCTCCGGCATTCTTATCTAAGGCTCTCGCACAAGCAACTCAACTACCAAATCCTTTCTAATTGAAAGAGTTACACGTTTTTTATTGATAATATTGTTTCCTCTAGTTTGAAACCCTTACAAAATTTGGTAAATCAATTTATGGTTTGAACTCTTAAATTGTTACCCACTACTATATTTAAGAACAAAATATAGAATTACAAAGTATCCCACATTCCGCATCTAAAGATAAACACAAATTCATCAACTGCATAAATTATAATATTAAATTCTAAATTCTAATATTTAAAAGTGATACATACCTCAATGCAACACGTGCATTTTCAAACCATATATGACCTGCAAGTAAATGATGCATGCTTTATAAAGTTTTATGTCTATTCAGGATTGCCAACTATTTTACTCCCTGATTTTATGATTGTAATATTTCTTTAAAAATTTCGGCACCATCACTGCGTGTTTCTTCAAATACGTTAGCTAACATGACATATTGTACTCTCGATTACCCATACTAGATAGATAAACGAGAAGCACATAGTCAAGTAAACTACGTATCCGAAGAACACACAGAAATGATTGCCAAAAAGAGAAATAATCAATTCATAAAACAACAAGTAAAATAGTTGTTAATCCCAAAATGTCCACTGGGACAATCCAAAATGTTATATGTGTGATAATGCATCTTCATATTTATATCCTATGGAAAATCACAATCCCCTTAGTGAAGATGCAATGCATCCATAGCAATTAAAATGAAGAACAAATCACATATGTTACTTTTCAGATGGACAATGCATTAAACTCTCCATACATACCAAATAATTCCACCAATAACCCCGTATCTCTGTTTTTCAAGGCATATACGCATTTCTAGTAATTCATAATAATATATAAAAAATGACATAACAAAACATAATAAAAAAAACAAATAGCTATAAATTTATTTTTTTAGAAAAACATAAATGTTTTTAGGGGCATCGAAGGATCCATATTGGATCATCCGCTCTGATACTAGAAATGGGGCCCCTCCTAATTTTATCAAGATTGCTCCAAACAAACATTTTAACCGACTTAGGGTAATTACTTCCCTTCACAGCCAGGCCAATTTGTTCGAACTTTCTTAAATTAATAAAGAGGTTCGATAATCACTGTAATTAAACCTAAGGGTCTAGACACCTATACGGAATTAACAAATGAGTAGTAGGTTTCTCGGAAGAAGATAGATGAATATGTGAAATAGGATTGCTGTCCAATAAATTCACAAGCCCAACTACTCAAGTAGCTAGAGAAGCATGTGAAATGCAGTTTGTGCATGTAGTTCCTACATTACAACCAGATATAAATTTCAGTATTTTTTTTGATGTAAAAAAAAAATAGATTTCAGTAGTACCCATTCACATGAATCAAGGTCCAACACTTGAAAAAATAGATGGACGTTGATTCTTCTAAAGATCAAATAGAAGGCACACTAGGGTCTTAGCAAGACTAAGAATTTAGTGGGTTCCACTCAAGAGATCAAGTAGGTAAGAAAATGAGATTGATAAGAATTTAATGGGTTCCACTCAAGAGATTAAGTCTATACAAAAATCAGATTGATTAAATGTTCTTTATGCCCGTAGTTAACTGGTCCAATCAATATGACTTTTGACAGTTAAAGCTACTTTGTATGGTAAATCCTGATACACGGTCTTTCAATTTATTATTAGCCACTTCAATTTCTAAATAGGATGGTAATGATTCCAATATGTGAAGTTATAGCTTTGCAGCCATTGATCTCTCCTTCCACAAACACCTAACCTAAAGCCTACACTAAAACCCACAGAAAATAATCAAAGCCTCAAAACAGAGCAGCCGATTGCTCAACCCCCAATCTGAACCCAACGTGACCAACACATTGCCAAATGTCACCCCTATATTAATCTAATAAAAATTAACTGAGATATTGTATTTACAAAGTCATAAGGATGTGATAAATAAGCTTAATTTTAAGCCCTAAAATTTAATTCTAATAAATTCCAAAGACCTAATAAAAAGCAAAATGCAGTCTTAAAGAAATTATGGGCAAAGAAAAATTTTAAAAAATTAAATAAATAACCTAACCTGTTCGGTGGCGTCGAGGTGGGGCGACGGAGAGTTGATGGCAATGGAGAGCTGTTGGCGATGGAGATGTGACGAGTAGCTGCAACCAATTGACGTTGAGGGAGAGAGCACAGAGGACGGCGACTGATAGCAACAGTGACCGAGAAAGAGGGGATGGCGACGGCGACTAAGAGCAGCGGTGACGACGACCAAGAGAGAGGGGAAACTGAGGGAGAGAGTGCAGAGGAGAAGTTCGTAAGACGACTGATAGCAGGGGCGACGGAGAAAGAGGGGATGGCGACGGCGACGACGACTAAGAGCAGCGACGACGGCAACCAAGAGAGAGGAGAAACTGAGGGAGAGAGAGGGAAAGAGGAAGGAGAGGGGTGAGAGCTAGGCCTGTCAACGGGCCGGATCATGATCCGGATCCGATCCGAATCCGATCCGATAAAGCCGGATTCGGTAGAAGATTTTAGTGATCCGATCCGATCCAATTAATAATCGGATCGAACTCGGATATGTATTGATCCGATCCGATAATGATCCGATCCGGTCCGATTATAATTTATA
>JAUPMG010041483.1:0-14237 GCA_031762675.1 Pachysandra terminalis | reverse complement strand
GTTTACTTGTAATTAAGTTTAATTAATAGACTTGAATGGTATTTGTTTGTACAGGTTTAATTACTTTGTAGGTTTAACATATAGACTTGAATGGTGTTTGTTCGTGTACAATTTTAATTACTTTGTAGGTCGTTCAATAGATTATTCATAACTTGAATTATAGTGTTTGTTTGTGTACACACAGGTTTACTGTTGCTCTTTGTACAAGTTTATTGACTTGAATGATGTTTGTTCTTGTACAGGTTTACTTGTAAGTTTAATAGACTTGAATTATAGTGTTTGTTCTTATACATGTTTATTTACAGGTTTGTAATCATGTAGAAATAAGGAAAAGCTTAAAAAAAAAAACAGATTATTACTGGCGGTTCTATAGACCCGCCGGTAATTAGTGCTATATGTCAGCGGTTTTATACAACCGCCGACCTATATATCACATATTGTCGTCGGTTTAAACCGCCGACAATGGTAGACATAGGACGGCGGTGTTATAAAACTGTCGACTTAAACCTCCCATTTTTCAGCGGGTATATTAAACCGCCGCTTTAAATTGTTCTCGCGGCGGTGTATAACTGACAAGCAATTGCGAGCATAGGCCGTCGATTATATTATACTGTCGACTAAACAGGAGCCTTTGTCGACGTTTTAATAAAACCACAGTGTCCAGCGTTGAGAATACCTACCGCGGCGGAGGAGTCTCAGCGGTTAAATAAACCGCCAAAATAAATTTTGCATGCGGACATGTCATATATACCAGCGGTTCACAACCGTTAGGAAAAACCAAGTATTTTGTAGTGTTTGTTTAGCTTTTTAGTATGCACGTCAAAAATTGTTGGTCTACCACAACCATTGAATTATACTACAAAACGAGTTCCTACAAGAACGTGAGCAAAATTTGTAATTTTGATCTTCTCTGATCTAAGCATAAAGTTGAACCATACTGCTCCATGAGAGAAAGGAGTAGAAGTCCGTTAAATTTTTATTTATACAGATATGTTGGATTACAGAACCTCGGTTGCAGTGTAGAGGAGGACCCTTATCTTACTTTTACATTAAATAACCAAGGTAATAGATTTTTAGTGGCAATATCCAGATCCCTACTAAGGACGTTAGCCTACAAAGTTGCCTCGTGGATTATAATTTCAGATAACGAACATACAGTCATTGTTGCACCGCACCCGAGCGCAACCAAAGTGGACCAACCCTTACCGGACCACCTGAGTTTAGTGCCCCCATGGACCTCCTCCGACGCAGGAATTTGAGTAGTAATTGTAGTGTGGCTTTTCTGCAACCCACATTGAGATGACGACAACCAGAAGTCAGGAAACAGACACAATTGCACATATTAAAGCAATTGAAATCTTTTCTTCACCAAAAAGCCTCTACTAAACTTTTTTAAAAACTCCGTAAGTTTGACAAGTACAGTAAGTTCTCCTAATCCAATTTATCTTTAACACCATCAATCACGATCTAGGCTTGCAAATGCTCGAATAAGGCGGGAGCGGATCCTCTGTTAGAACCCCCTGTTTACCACCCTGCTAAGTGCTAACAGCATAAAACATCAACATTTGTCCTTTGGCCCCACAGGACAGGTGGCGGACGTTCTCTTTTTTTGAAATTTTTCGAGTTTTGTTTTCCATAACATTTAGATTATTTTTAAATTACAGTTGGCTCTAACAACATTAAACATATTTTCATTATAAACATAGTTTCAACTAGAGTTGGTAATGCCTGACTCAATCTGTTAACTCGACTTGACTCAACTCAACTAAACAGGTTAAGGTTGACCTGTGTATTAAATGGGTTGGGTTCGGTGAGGTTTTCACCATGTATTTTTCATTTTGAGAATCTGTCTCAAACAATCTTTTTAGGGAGCAATTTAATGTATAAGGCACTTTACTGAATTTGTATATTTCGAAGGAGAACTCCCTTTGGCGGCTATCCTCCTTCCAAGGAAATCAAGAACAACTATATACTTAAAGGGTGATCAGTGTATTCTCGAATTACCCCATGTAGAGAGAGTCTCGTCAGGGAATTCGTTTTCATGATCAATCGTCCCTATGAAGATGAGGTTGTTTTGAAATCCCCTAAGGTTCATAGCTACAGTAACCAATTTGAGTGTCTTTTACTTGAATGAAATTAGAAGTAAACATGTGAATTTCTATAAGGTGAAGTGAAATGACGTTCTCAAAGTCCGTGGAAAACCTATCTCCAGGAAATACGTCTGGAGATGGCGTGCTTTCAACTTCTAAAGCCCTTTCCACTGAGGATTTGCTTCCTAGAAATAAAAGTCCCAAGATATGACTCGAAGTTAATTCATAAGAATGAATAAAAGTGACTTCGAGTCCTACTTGGTAATTCGGATGCATAAAAGACTGTATTCGAGGGGGTAAACCCAAGTTTGTGCCCGTTGAGGATGACATAACCCTTAGTCTTTTGGGGGTGACAAGCCCTTGACGAATTGACCATCTCAAGGTAGTTAGCTTCGAATTTGCCTCAAGAGGAAGGAATATTTCTCCTTTGAATTCGCTTTTGGTAGGAGAGAACATACCTCTTTCGAATTTACCATCTGGAGGTGGTTGGCCTGGCATTCACCATTTGAAGGTGGTTGGCCTCGAATTCACCATCTGAAGGTGGTTGACCTGGATTTCACCATCTGAAGGTGGTTGACCTGGATTTCACCATCTCAAGGTGATTGGCCTGAAAAGATTTCCTTCGGATTTGTCCGTCGAAGTCGTCTTTCATATCTGTTCGTCGAGATTGTCCCTCGGATTTGTCCGTCGAGGTTTCCTTAAGGATAAGGAATATACATGTATTGTGATTCTTCAAGACAAAGCATAAAATTGGTCCTTCGAAGTCTATGGATGTGATCCAAGAATGACTCATGAGTTAGAAGGTACAGAAAGTTCCCTCGAGGATCTTTGTTTGAGTAAAAAATATCTTTAGAACGTTAAGGTATGTAATAGAATCAGTCGAAGTCTGTTATAGAGAGCAAATAGATGTGACTTCGAGGATCTATTGAGGTCGTAACTTTTTGAGGAGTCTATTAGGGGTAGCATGCCTCTAAATACATCATTCGAGTAAAATGAGGTCTATCAAGAGAAGAGTCAAGTTCTCATTCCCTCGGGTGCGAAGACGACAGTGTGTCGTGGGAACATAAGTCATTTGTATTTTGAATATTTCAAAAAGGGAGGAAATAACAGGTTTGTTGGGTTTGGGACACGTGGCGTCCTCCCAGAACCTGGAATTCAAAATGGTTGCTTCTTTGAGAAGTTATTGCCTTTTTAGTGATAAGAACGGTTAGATATCTCCAAACCGTTTCAAATATCTAATTTTTACCAAACTGTCTAATCACCGTACGCAGCTACTGATAGCTGACACGTGAAAGAGACGGCTGTACAGCCGTTACAACTTTATAAAATAATTCAGTGTATGTAGCTATACCCAAAACGTGGACACGAGCTTTTAAAAAGCACCACGTGGAAAGTAGAGTTTAATTAAAAAAAAAACTTCTTTTTAAAACTCCCTTAAAACTTTTAGTATTATTAAAACCAAGGCTTTGGAGCTCTGCAACATCAAAACCCTAATTTGTTCTCAGTTCATCTTTCCGGCAGCATCGTCGGACGGCGCTGCATTCTCCAGCGCCACCCACCAACCCGGTACTTCTTCTCCTTTTCTTCTTCTTCTTCTTCTTCTTTCATTTCTTCTTCCTCCATTAGAAACCTATTCGAGCTCCCTCGTCTCCGGCAATACCCTATCACCAGTCACCTCTCCTCTCAAAATGTTTCTGTTTTGCTTCCATTGGTGCTGTGCGCAGCAGCCAAACCCCCATCTTTCTCCCCATCGCCAACTACTCTTCTTCTCTGCAATCCCAACCCATCACCACCGTATCTTCTTTCCTCCGACCAACTGCAACTCCCTCGTCCTCCACTTCAGCACACCTCATCCACCTCAGTCCTATTTCTTCTTCTTCACATCTCAATTTCCCAGCTCCAATCAACCCAGAAAACCCCTTCAACCTCCCATTTGCATTCCCACCATAGCATCAATTCCTCTTCCTCCCAATCTCCATTTCTATCTCAATCAAACACCCCATCTTCTCCTCTCTGTTTTCTCTTCTCCCCCTTCAAAGCAGAAAGCCGAAAAAATCAAAAAGAAGCAAAACAAAAAGACTTGAACCCGTAAGGCCCCGTTTAGCCTGGATTTTGTTTTTTGTTTTTTTTGTTGTCTTCTCTCTTCTTCGCTAAACCAACCACGCTCACAATCCTCTGTCCTTCTCTATTGCAGCTCTGACTTCCGAGCACCACCTGAACCCTTCACTTTGTCCAGCCCTTTTTCTCTCTGTTTCCAATACCAACAAGCACCCAACTTGCAAATCTGAACGCCACCTCAACCAAGCCCAGAAAACCCAGCAACTCCTCTGTTTCCCACCTCATCACAGTAGCCTTCAAACCTCTTCTCTTAACCACCCCCTGTTCCAGCCAAGATATCACAGAACCATCACCTCTTCAACCCGAGGCAATATCCTCCTCCAACATTGGTTGCAAGCTGATCTCGACTGCAAGAGCTCAAAGGCATTGGGAAGGATTGTTCACGGGACATTTTTACAAGTGTATGCAACACGTCTCCTGATCTGGTTTCAAGGATCGGCCGATACCGGTCCGTACCGGTCGATCGAGACCGGTACCGGGTTATGGACCGGCAGTCCGGTGACCGGTTCCGTCGGTCCAGTGACCGGTTCCGTCGGTCCGTGATCGGTTCTGGCAGTCTGACGATCTGTTCCTCCAGTCTGATGTCCGAGGACCGATACCGCTGGTTTGGCAGTCTGGCGACCGGTTCCGCCGGTCCGAAAATGGTCCCGTCGATCTTGCCGGTCTGAAAATTTTAATTTTTAAATTTTTTATTTTGTTTTTTTGTACCGGATTCGGACCGGCCGATACTGGTCCATATCTACGGTCCAGACCTGAACTGGACGGACCTGTCCGGCGACAAGTTATGGTCTTTAGAAGTTAGAACCTTGGCACTGATACGAGAATTTGAACTTTATATAGGATTTTAAAGTAATGGCAATGAGATTAGATGTATTGCTTGATTATTTCATTTAAATGTTGAGCAGATTTCATATTAATGATCATGATTGTAGTTGGGATTTATATTGGTTTTTTGGCAAAACTGATGAGAAGAATTAGTTTATCTTCAAAGTCCTTTTCATTGAATATTTAGTTTTTAGGGATTTAAAATGCATAAATTAGTCTATAGGATCTTTCGAAATTTTTATTTATTTGATCACTTTTTAGATTTTTTCTAAATGGCCAAACATTTTTTAACCTAATAACCGGTTGAATTGAGAGAGAATGGGTGCCTAACACTTTCTCACTCTCTCAAATAAACTCCCTAACTCGAAAATTTGGTTAGACTGTCTCAATTTTTACAATTTCGATCTAATTTTGCAAACAACTGATCAACCAATGGATGATCATCTACACCCAACTCAATGGATGATGGCGACTCTATTTTCATTCGATAGACTTAGGATCCGCCCGACCCTAGGGTGATCACAAGTACTACACGTTCCGTTTTCTAATAAATGTTAAATAGAAGGGTTAGTTTCACTTACACCCCTCACATTTTTGGCAACTAATATACACCCGTATATTATTTAATATTTCACTTACATCCCTTGAGGTTTTGTCCTACACTGCAAAGACCACTCATTCGTTAACTTTCTGTCTTATACCTGACAAAAAGTGCTGTTGTCATTCGCTTTTTCTAATTTATGGATCATGTTATCCATAAACTAAAGTCAGATACTTTAAACTGAAATAAAAAAAATCCCTAATGCCTGCTCGACAAGATTTAATCATATTTTTATTACTTTATTAGTATTATTGAAAGGTAAAAACATTTCCCAAAGGTAAAAACAATAAAAGAGTAATTTTGTCTTATATCTAACAAAAAGTGTTGATGTCATTCGCTTTTTCTAATTTATAGATCATGTTACTCTTGAACTAAAGCCAGATACTTCAAATTGAAATAAAAAAAAAATCCCTAATGCCGACAAGATTTTAATCATATTTTTATTACTTTATTAGTATTATAGAAAAGTAAAAACATTTTCCAAAACTGAAAATGATAAAAGAGTAATTTTATCTTATAAAATTAGTTTTTTCTTATTTAAATATAATTTTTAAGATAGGCTTAAAAAAGGTAAATCAAGGTTCTTGTTGATTTCGGTCGCTCAATGCTACTTAAAGGGTTACTTAAAGGGTGTGTGAGTCAAATATTGGAAAATATAAGAAATGTGTTTGTAGTTTTTAAAAATATGAGAAGGTTCAAGTGAAATTAACTCTAAAAAGAAAAAGAAAAACACTTTAGAACTCAGCTTTAGAGCTCTTTTATCTTTTTCAAGCACGTTGAAGAAAAGGGAGAACCAAAAGAATGGTTCCTTCTTTTTCACATGCATGAATCCTGTTGCGTTAAGAGCTCTATCAATGACCCCACTTGCATTGGGTCATTGGCGTCGATGAAAAGAAAAACAAATCTTTTGTCATCAAACTCAAGCTTTCTAGTCTTCCAATGATAAATAATTTTTGAGATTGAGACTCATCTAAGACAGATTGGTCCATTCATAAAAGAAACACTAATGTCCCATGAAAACCTTTTCTCATAACTACTAAAAAAAGATTAAAATTATGGCTTTGGAAAGGTGTTTTACCTAAAAAATTCAGTGTGAAAGTGCATCCTTTTATTGTGATGAGTGCAATTATAATAGTATTAAAATACATCCCATGTTAGACTAAATCACGTATGCAGTGGTACAAATTGCTAGCATACAAATGACTTGGACAAACACGGGATTCACTCTAACATTAGGATGCATCTGTCACACTTAAAAAGGATGTTTACACCTACGTTTCGTTTAATTGTCATTTTTGGAATGCATTCTATGACTTTGAATGAGTTCCAGTTGATGAAATGAGTTCGATTATCTTTTTGAGCTTTTCTGTTTTTTATATTTTCTGTACTGCTTGTTTTTTTCTTGATTGTCAGTGCCCACTTGATGCACCGCGGGCTTCTCTTTTGTTCTTGCTATTTCTCCTCCTTGTACTGTTGCTCTTTCCATTGATATATATCATTTCCCTAACGGTTATTTGTAGAAAAAAAGAATGAAAAAAAGAGTTCTCAGGGATAAATGGTCGTTTAGTTAGCAAAGGCAGAATGAGTTCTTGTAGAATGAGAAGGAGAAAATATCCTTCATTATAGAATCACCTCCAACCCTGTTTTCAGATTTTAGTAATGAGTTTTAAGTTTTTGTAGTGGAAAACTTGTAAATAAAGTGCGCAGTTGTAAACTTATAAATACACTATAGATATAAGTGTGCAAAGATTATGTGGCTACGGAATTATATGAAAATAATTATAATTAAAAGAAAAAATTAGAACTCATTTTAGTACGTGCATGTTAACCAAATATCTATATTAGGTTGGAACTCATTTCTTTATTTTGTTACATGCTAACAAGACGCGACCAAGTAGCCTTCAAAATTATAAGTTCCCAGAATGAATTTAGGCAACTGGTTCTTATAGAACAAGTTCCAGATCCAGAATGACAGCTAAACAGGGCCTTAATTTCTAGGTACAGGACCCAAAAAGTTTATTTGGGTATTGTAGTAAAACTTAAAAAAGAAAAGAAAAAAAATATCTGATAATACAATCAAGCTGGGACACACATCCAAAGCAATCTTTTCCTGAAGTGAAGGATGAAGAAGAAGAATAGAAATTATCTTAGAAAAAAAAGGAAGGAAAAATAGATTGGGTACATGATTGATGAAGTTGCCTCTCCTATGCCATAATAAAATACTCTTATTAATATTGCTCAATTTGAATATATTGAACCCCTATTATATAGAAATCACAATGATATAGAGTATAGACTAATGAGATACACTTATTAGTGATTTCTGTGTGCATTATGGAACTTCCTAGTCTATTTCCTAGCATATTTCTCCTTCATATATTGGATTTTGTCAAATCCATCCTAGAAGTTGCACCAAGATGGAGTCCTCCGTTGATATCGAGTGTTATCCTTTTTCCATAAGTCACTTCTTTCGTTTCGTCAGCTAATTTAAATCGAAAGAGACGAAGAAGAATCATGGAGACTATCTTCGTTTGTCGATATGCATATTCCTTCCCTAAACACATTCGAGGGCCAGCCTGAGTCAAGAAACAATTGAAAAATATTAATGAGTATTATTCATATGAGTTAGGAAACTAATTATATTCCATATCTTAATGTTCAAAAGATTTTACTAACATGAAAGGCTACAAATTTGAATGGCGATTCGGGTTGGAAAACTCCATTTTTTAGCCATCTTTCAGGTCGAAAATCCTCAACATCCTCACCCTAAATGTACGTCATTCTGCCCATAGCATAAGCTATATAGTATATTCCATCTCCTTTTTTCAGTCTAAAACCATCAGGGAGGATACCATCCATTTCTGAAGTCCTACCATTCTGCATGCACCAAAGACAATTGAATCGACGGTGATAGCTAGCAAACAAGAAAATTGGGGTTTGAAATTATTAATGGTCTAAAGTTGGTAGCATGAGTTATATATACCACTGGGGAAGAAGGATATAATCTTAAAGTCTCTGATAGTGCAGCAAGGAGATAATGCATCTTCTCAAGTTTGTCGTCGGTTAACTTTGATGCAAAATCATCGATATTAGCTTCTTTTTCGTTACCGTCGTCGACAACTTCTCTGACTTGCTGTGCAAGCTTTTCTTGTATCAGAGGGTGCTTGCATAGCATGTAGAAGAACCATGATAAGGTAGTTGAAGTTCCTTCTTTGTCAGCAGAAGCGAAATTTATAATCATATTCCTTAGATATTTGTCAGTTATCTCCCTTGGATCAATATTCTTGCTTTTGAAAAGAAAATTCAAAAATATATCCTCCTTGTCATTCTGAGAAACAAAATTATTCAAGCATTCAATATATACTTTTTTGTTAAAAAACAAAGAACCAGAATTGTTAATATCAATCAATAGTGTACTACTCACACTAGATTGCTGCAACATCATCCTCTTGCTTCGAATTACTCCATACAGAAATTTGTCGATAACTTTTAGGTTCTTCTTAAGAGTAGCTTCTCAGCCTATGTTTAGAAATCTCTTCAGCTTCCAGATGGGATCAACAAGGCGCAAAGACATCAACTCATCCAAATCATTGAACGCTTGGATGAATACTTTCCCTTCGTGGCTTGATCCCCTCAACCAGTTCATGTCCATCCCAAACCCAACTTTGAATATGGAATTCATGATGCATCTCGTTAGCAGATCCTGCAAGTAATAATAATCCATTAATTAATTATTGCTGTTAATTAAAAAGTAGTGTTTGCTTTAATTAAATTAATAATTAGCATGTTATTAGTTTTTATTCTTTGAGGATATATATATACATACTTGCATATCAAACGTCTGGTTCTTGATTATAGTATCTGCAATAGTTCCAGCCAGTTTGGCAGCATTTCTCTTAATAACAGCACAGCTGAAGTCTCTCAAGTTTCTGGTAGACAACTCCAAAGCTGCAGGTTTCCTTTGTTGAAGCCATTTATCGCCATTAACGTTGAAGATACCATGGCCTAGCAACTCTGTTAGTTCCTCTCGTTCGAACTGACCCTTTGAGTACTTCTTGAAGTTGGTCTTGGTTATGTGCTCAATGTTTCGTGGGTCAGTCGTGAAGATTACACTCTGGCCCGGTGCAAGAATTCGGAATGTGTGATGCCTCCGGGTAACATCCGTCTGGTTATCATATCTTCTGTCGTTAAAGAGGTTTTTGTTCAAAACTGTGCCGATCGCAGGTACGTAGTGAGGATTCTGGAATGATTTCCCTGTGTAGATTTTGAGTAGTGAAGCACAGAAACTCACTAACAGGAAAGCGATTCCAGTTCCTGGAGTAGCAAATATGACAAACAAGATATCCTCCATTTTTATTGGGTACGGATCCCAAGTTTGTTGTTAAAGTGGTATAAAGTTCGTTTTGGGATCATCTGAAAAGTCTCTTATAGTAACAAATGGTGGAAGCTGTTGGATATGTGGCGTGGATAGGGGTGTAAACGAGCCGAGCTGAGCCTAGCTTTGCCCAGGCTTGGCTCAAGCTCGGTAAAAAATTTCGGGCTCAGGCTCATTATTTTTTCAAGGCTTAGGTTTGGATCGCAAAAGCTTGACTCGTGAAAAGCTCGGTTCGGCTAGGGAAAGCTCGGCTCGTTAAAAGCATGGGAAAAAAAGCAATTCAGCAATAATTCTTTTTTTTGGTGAATTCAGCACTAATTCAATTAAATTAATTAGGATATTTTAATTACTTTGACTTAAGCAAGCCACTAATTAATTTTGTTTTTAATAATTAATATTTTATATATATTATATGATACATATTATATATAAATTTATATATAATATATAAGACCGAGCAGAGCTTTAATCGAGTGGAGCCTATCTAAGCTCGGCTCAAGCTCGTTAAAATAATGAGCTTTGTTTTGGGCTCAGGCTCGGCTCGCGAACCTAAATATTGAGCTCAAGCTCAGCTCATGCGAGCTGAGCCCGAGCTTGAGCCGAGCTAGCTCGGCTCGTTGACAGCCCTAGGCGTGGATATCGGTTTTCAACGTGTCGAGTTAGCTTGGGCTCGGCTTATATGAGTTGAGCTTGAGCTCAATGAATAGGCTGTCGAGTCGAGCCAGAATCCAAAATAAAGCTCATTATTTTAATGCGCTGGGTTAGGTTCGGCTTGGTTTTAATTTGAGATTATACATTTATATTCCTATATCTAATATTATGTATTAGTATTAAAACACGCATGTTAATATATTATATTACATACAATAATAATTATTAATTGTAATATTAATAAACTTGTATTAATCTAAGTTTTTTTACGAGCAGAGATTTTTACACGAGTCTTTTGTGAGTCAAGCTGAGCAAAGCTCTGTTCGGGTCGGAGCTTAAATTTTTTTAATGAGTTTGAACCGAGTCTTAGTCTTGTTAGAAATTTTCGAGTCTGATCCGAGTTAAGTCAAGCTCGGTTCGGTTCGGAAGAAAATTATCTTTGACTTTTTGATACTATTTTTCAAGATGCCACGCAAGACAAAAACGGTAGAGTTTCTTCAGTTTGAATGGTTTTTCTAAGAAACGGAAAACATTCTTCATTCTGAATGGAGAATAATGGGTTTTTTCCTACTGTTTTTCTGAAGGTGGCCCAATAAAAACGTAAGCAAAAACGGAGGACTTTCTTCGGTTTGAATGGTTTTGTTAAGAAGAAAGGGAAGTTTCTTCAGTTAGAATGGTTTTGTTAAGGAGAAAGAAAACAAATTTAAAATGCGGGTGGATTTCTCCAGTTTGAATGGTTTTGTTAAGAAGAAACGGAAGATTCTTCAGTTTGAATGGTTTTGTTAAGAAGAATGGAAAAAGAATCTAAAATGCGGGTGGATTTGTGGTGCGGGTGAGTGCACGGGCACTCTATTGTTCACCCGCACATGTAAAAATAAAAAAAAAAAAAGATTTTTTTATTTTTTTTATTTTATCTTGTACACATAAGGTTGGATGACGTGGGCCAATAAAGTGTCGTTCGCACTCATCCATACAACAAATTAACTTGCACTATCTTATACATACGAAATTGAATGACTTGGACCAATAGAATGTTGCCTGCACTTACCCACATCACAAATCCACCCACACATAATCCGCTATTTTAAATGCACACAGACGTATTTTAATCACTAACGACAGACGAGTGATATCTAGTGGAATCGGTTCCACTACATTAGTAGCGAAACTTAGATGTGATAGTCAAACCTTCGTGTGTTTGAATTCTCGTCCACCTAATATGGCAGTCGGACTTTCATGCGTTTGAATTCTCACCCAAGCTCAACGAAAATTTAATGCGGCATGAAATCAAAAAGAATTGACAGGACGGAAGGGGCAAGATTTGATTATTAGTATGATTTTCAAGTCTATTTACAATTATTCCTTACAAGTCTTCTTGTTTTAAAAACGTTGTGATTGAATCGTTATTGATGACGTTTGGCTGTGGATTAGGTGCGGGTGGTCTTGTAATGCAGGTGAGAGCAAGTGGCACTTTATTGGTCGCCCGCACATGTAAATAAAAGAAAAAAAAAGGTTAAATATTTTTTTATTTGTTCACACGAACTTAGGTGACGTGGGTCAATAAAATACTTCCCGCACTCACCCGCACCAAATGGCCACTTACGTAAGATCCACACTCATGACATTGAATATGTCATTCTCAATATATATTAGGGGTGACAGTTGGTTTGATCTAAACGAAAAAATAAACAAGCCAAACCAAAAAAAGTTTGTTTGGCTATGTTTTTTTCATTTCAATTTGAAAAATAAAAAATTGAATTAGTTCAGTTCGATTTTCGGCCAAGACTTTGATTAAATTGAACTAGACCTATATACCTATATATGTATTTATATATGTATATATGTGTGTATATTTATTACATAAAATAATACTATTTTATAAAATCAAATCGAAAAACAAAATTTTTGATTTTTATTTCGATTTCATTTGCTTTTTGTAACTATAGTTCGATTTGATTTTCGATTTTATAAATGAGTTTATATTTTAGTTTGATTCGATTTTATAACTAGGAGCCTATTCATAATTTTTATCTTTTTAACTTTTTACTTATATTATGTTTCGGAGAAAGGGCAACAAAATGATTTTAGAAGGGTAAAAAAAAATTATTAAAAAATAATTTATAATATACTAAAAAGGTCTTATTGAAATATTCAAACAGTTGCTCCGTCTCGCATATGTAGCTCCGCTCTGGAAGTATTTACAATTCTACCTTTAAAAATTATTCATTCCCTTTAACAACGTATTAATAAAAAAGCTTTAAAACCCGCGTGAATCAAAAGATCGGCATTCCGATTTTACTTCTTAAATTAACTCTTTTCTCTTAAGTGGTTTAAAAGAAATTTTATGATCAATGGGTGTTTCAAGTGTTTTTTTTCTTAATTAACTAGTTAAAAGCCCTTTTCTCTATATCTTTTTTCTTTTGAAAAAAAATATTTTCTTTAGCAGTACAACTCGGTATGGGTGTCAATTGGTTCGGTTTAAACCGAAAAATGAACAAACCAAATCGAAAAAAGTCGGTTTGATTTGTTTTTTTTTTTTTTTTTTTTTCATTATGGTTTGGTTATAATTTAAAAAATAAAAAACCGAATTAGTTCGGTTTGGTTTTCGGTTAAGGCTTTGACTAAATTGAACCGAACCGAAAAAACCAAAATAGATTATATATAATATATAAATATATGTGTTTATGTGTCTTGTATAGAAAATAGTATTAATTTTGTCAAATCGATCCGAAAAACCAAAGTTTTTGGTTTCTATTTCGGTTTGGTTTGGTTTTTGGTTTTATCCATTATAGTTCTGTTCGGTTTTCGGTTTTCTAATTTGGTTTTTATTTCAGTTTGGTTTGGTTTTCGGTTTAGTGTAATGTAATTCGGTTTGGTTTAGATTTGATCACTAAACCGAACCAAACCGATCGAATTACACCCCTATAACTCGGTTCTATTTGATTTGCATTGACATCAACCCAAGACCAAACCGACATTGATGAAGGCTAACCCAAAAATCAAGCCGAATTGAGAACTAAACTTCCTAACCCGATATCCACAAGGTAGAGAATTGCAATTAAAAGCCTCTCCCCTAGCCTACAAATGAATTCCGTAGAATTCAAATTCTAATTCCTTAATGCACTCTCAAACGGAAAAAAATTGGAATTGGAGGTCCCAATTGTCACGTCCCTGACCCAGTGATACGAATCCCTAGGCAGGATGGCATGGATCACTAGGTCAGGGGCGTGACAGATTCGTATTAGAGCAATTTTTCTTTCCGATTGCATACAAATCTTGCAAACATGCTAACTACAAATCATTGAGTAAATCAAGATCAGAGGGTTTTATGATTACAAGTAGAGAACATTGGTTGCTACAATCATGCGTATTATTCTTTCATAATCATATTATCAGGATAGGAGTAATTACACTAGATTTAATTGAAAGGTTACTCACATACCAATTGATATAAACAGGCTATAACACAACGTTAATAGTAAAATAACCTATGTTAGATTTGTGGGGGTTAATTAATTAAAAATTAAAGGAAACACACATATAAAAATCAGAAAAATTGACACAGCAATTTTAACGA
>JAUPMG010041472.1:0-14237 GCA_031762675.1 Pachysandra terminalis | reverse complement strand
TTTGGCTACATATCATTTATCCACTCCCATCTGGATATGGGGTGAGAGTTGCAAACTAGATTTGGGGATTCTAATGAATTCTCTAGATTTGGTTCTTGACACGTAGCTATTTCCAAAACAGTTTAGGGATTCACACCCAAGGAGTTCTACAAGGGCGCTGTCCTTCTCAGTAACCAAGATAATGCTAACAAGTTGGCTTCATG
Organism: Pachysandra terminalis; assembly: GCA_031762675.1. NCBI lineage: Eukaryota > Viridiplantae > Streptophyta > Magnoliopsida > Buxales > Buxaceae > Pachysandra > Pachysandra terminalis. Next base: position 14,034 of record JAUPMG010041472.1, on the reverse strand, counting down.
GGGCTCCATTCCCCAAACCATCTCAACCATGTTCTCATGAATCTCTAATGAATGAGGTGGGTCTCATGAGTACCAATCACCAAACCATAGGAATCCTCGTAAAGAATCCCCTAACACACCACAACTCTATCCGTTGCTGCCCAGTTGACTGGACAAGCTATTCACTTGCACACCACAACTCTATCTGCCGCTGCCCAGTTGACCAGACAAGCTATTCACCTCCATGTATCAGTAGGATTTCTAGTGATAACACCCTTCGGAAACTATCTTTACGCTCATACACACGAATAATCCGCCAGATGCCATCACGGGTATCCTTTCCACAATCAATAGGATCCCGGTGATAATACCCTTCAGAAACTTCCTGTGCACCCATACACACGAACAATCTGCCGAATACCATCACAAGCATCCTTTACACAAGTATCAATGTATCACAATCAATCATACTCATCATAGCACAACATTATCCCAATCATTCAATTATCAAACACTTGGAGTCACAACCCTCGACAAGTCAATAGTTAAATGGTAGGGTGAATTGTGTCATGGAACTCAAGGTAGTCTCCCCGCAGGTGGGAAATATCCTTCAGACCAACCTTTAATTCCCCAAACCCCAATACCAAACAATGGACACGCTTCCCAAACTCAAACAAGTCAAATTCCTCTTCTGTGCATCAAAGTGCAGTCCATCGGCGGGGTTACTGGTGGACCGGTACCTACCCAAGGCCAAAATCCTTCACAAAAATGCTCTCTATCAGTAGGATTGCCAGTGGACCGGTACCCTGCTGACAGGGCGCTATTCTTGGTTTTCTGCTTCGAGGTACAGTCGGTATTTTGGTCATAACTTCCTAAATACTTATCGAAATGACCGAAAACTTGTTTTGTTGTGTTCCTAATGAACATGATCACAATAAAATATAAAATAAATTACAAAAAATATTTACGTAGGTACATTAATCGATTGTTCATGTAAAATTTTCAGGGTTCTAGAAATCAACCAATTAAGTCCTAACTTGCAACTAAACCACATACATGGATTATCCCCATATAATCAAGATCAGATCATACCAATTCACACCCAAAAACGTCATCATGAAAGAACATTAGAATTCCATATGCAATAACAACCATAGTCATCATACCTTTAAATCATATAAACAACACGAATCTCAACCAACTTAGAAATCATAGGGAAACATGGCATGAAGATCATACACGGTGATACACGTACATGCATTCGATTTAAAAGATGACTACGATATGCCCCAAGGATTTTACGAAAAATGATATTGTCACGAACCAAACTTAAAGATCTCATTGGAGTCCCTAAATTTAGTTTGTAACTCTCACCTCATATCCAGGTGGGAGTGGATAAACGATATATAGCCAAAATCATTAAATATAAGAAGGATATTATATAATAAAAGTAATTTTATAAAAATAATATCCATCATATAACATCCTGCAAACAGAAAACAGCGAAAATTAAAATAAAACTAGTCTCATGCTTTAAATCAAATCCCTATTAATTAACCTATCTAACTAAGTACTGAATTACATTGAATAAGCCCTACTACAAGATTTAGTAAAATATCAAATAAAACTCTAATTATAGTTAAGAATCTTCAAAACATCCTTGTTCACCACCTTGGTCCTCTTGGTCCATGTGTTTATCTTCTATATGTCCTGAAATATGTTCTGCTCGAAAGCGTCAGCTACAGTTAGCTCAGTAAGTAAACAAATTGAACGAGGTTTATAATTTGAAGTAGGGCCAAGGCCATTCTTCAATGGTAATCTGTAATAAACAATGAGTAATTCATGAGATATATGTCAATATGCAAGTATAACGTGTGCTGAAAGTGTAAGTATGACTGAGACATATACAAGACATGTAATCTAATGTAACATGATATAATATGCATTGTGATGGTGCTGATTCAATTATTAATGTATGCTGTGCACCTAGCAAGTAAGATCACCACATGTGATTGAAAACAATCTAATATGCAATACATATGATGTTGGGTGTTTAGTATTCATTTAGTGTATGATTCACACCCGATCTTAATCGTATTATCCAAGAATGCCTCACAATGTGAACCTTCATCACGTAATACATGGCTGAAACAGTAGATTATTCTATGTGCGCATCATAGTTTGTAGGAGCTTTGACCTTGTAAGGACCTGAACCTTTATCCTTAATTAATTAGGATTAGTAACTAAGTTTAATTCAAAATAATTATATTAGGTTCACAAGTAAACTAGGTTAGTACCCAGTAGATCCCTAACCTCAGAAAGTTAGGCTAAGTAGAAATTAAATTAATTTAGGAAGCAGCCTGGATAGTCAGCAGAACCTTAAGGATTAATTAAATTTTAAATAAGTTAATTAATAAATTAATCTCATTCGTCAGTTTCCGAGATCCATCTCCGACCCACCAGCAAAAGCCCTCTAACAAAAGTTAAAGTTGATTAGGATGCTGAACTTATTCACAGCTGACCCGTAAAGCCTATAAATAGAGCCCTTAGGCTCATTTCAACATTTTCTCTCATCTTCTTCCTCTCTTCTCTTCTCTTGGAGCAATGAAGCTTGTGGGAAAGCCATGGAAATCGCGAGAGACGGCGAATTGACTCTGATGTTATTCTGGCAACACCCCAACTTGAGTAACCTATCTTTGAAGTTGTTATTTAGTATTTTGACCTAAGAGAAGGGTTGTTTACCTTATACCCACCTTCTCTTTGGGATTTATACCCTTATTCATGATGTATGAGGAAGCCCTAAACCCTAGACCACCTTATTCGACCTCATTGGTGGACAAACCAAACCGTAAGTGGAGAAAATAAAGGGAAAGCCCCAAATCTCCGTTTTAGACTTACAAATGCAAAATATAATCATAATTGGACCTTCCTAGGGGTGAGACCAAACTCCCAGTGAAATTTCAGACCTGTTGACCTTTTTCCTAGCTTCGGCGCATTGTCAGCGCCGAAACTCAGAGCACTTTTTGGGCTCTTGGGAATTGTCGCTGAAAGTATCTTAGGCGAGCCTAAGAGGTCGCCGAAACCCAGTTAGGCGAGCCTAAGGGGTCGTCGAACTGAATATGTGACCAAACCAAGTTTACTTCTTGTCTATCGAGACTCATTTGGACCAAACCCCGAAGTATCATTTGATTTGACACACTTTTGCACTTTTCGGCGCGCCGAATTGTCGCCAAACACCCCACTGAATAGCTCCACTGGTCTAAATGGGGTGATTCCAATGGGAGCGCGTGTATCTTGACTAGTTACACGTGTTTAGTCTATTTCCGGGTCAGTTAGACCTTTCATGCAAAATTTGACCCCTCAACCCAGAAATTTAGATTTCTAGTTTTGGCCGAGCAATAGAGGATTTCGGGAAAATGAGTAAGCATGGTCCCCAAACCCTCCTATTAGCTTTGTACCATCATAATACACATGTTGGGATGTAAATGGTAATTATGATACTTGATTTATTCACTCATTCGTGAGTTTAGGCATATTGAGATGCCCTTGTAAATAATCCTTGAGAATATGATTGGTTTAGGCACTTGGATGCCTCGTACGTATGTTTATGATGATTGGATCGCGTTGATGCATCCAAGCTATATTATTGATGAAGAGTTTGGTGCCGGTGTGCTCAATTGACTTTACTTCTTGTATTTGTAGGTTTATATTTTCTTGAGTATGCTTTTAGTAGTTTATAGATAAGTAGATATGGTTAGAATTAGATTAGTTGTTTATAGTGCTTAGTAAATTAGTTCATAATTAGATTAGTCGTTTATATGCTTTATGTTTCTTAGTAAGTTAGATTATGGGACTGTGTCCATATGATTGAATGTTTGAATATATGCCTATGAAAACTTGTCTGTTGTATTAAATAAAGAATTTGAATTTGGATGTTACATATGGACTTTCCGGATGTGATGGCCTGTTTTAATACCCCTCATGATACCATGGGTTTAGACTAACACTTGGGATATTGACTTGATAACCATTTTAGTCATATGAGAGGACGCTATGATTATACCCAAGCTGAGAGTGAACCCACATAGGGAACCTCATCAGTCTTGAGGGATGATGGTTGCCCAAGGATCGGCACGTTAGTGTAAACTTAGAAAATGGTGGACTATCCCAAGGATCCGCACGTTGGTGTAAGCTTGGGAGTCAGTGAAACCATGTTATATTTCTGTTGGACTGTGAATATGTATGATTATCTGAGGAATACCGCAGGTTGTTGCAAGTCTTAGCCGAGGGTCCGTGATAAAAAATAAGTGGGGGAATTGTTGCAAATCATCCTACTTCTTGTCCGTATATACGGGGGATGATTTCTGATTGTTGGAACATCCTGTGGTGCATTCAGGTTGCTGGGACACCTCGGATAGAGATTGGGATCACGTGGGAACATACGATATTTCACCTTCTATACATCATTGTATTTCACTTGCATTGCATATTCTGTGTTGATATTAGTGTGAGAGCCTCTTGTATGAAACACTTGGCCTAATTCTCATATAAAAATCTATGCATGTAGTTGTAGGATTATTGACCACTGAGTAATACTCCGTGAGGGTGAGAGAGAACTTGTATTGTGTTTATTTACAATTATATGCTCACATTGTTCACTACTTGCAAATATCTGCTTATTACACATTGCTCACTATCGCACTTTATCATAATGTTGGAGCATGAGTGAATACACTTCATCGCAGGTTTACTCATTCGGGCTTCAAGCTTATGGATGTTCTTTATATTTCAGGTTCAGGAGCTTAGATGCGAAGAGTGAGACCGGAATGGGTAGCGTACTCTGGTAGAATATTTGGTCTAGTCTAAATATAAACTTTATTTACCTAGAATCCTTTGATTTCAGTCTAGGTTGTATTTAGTTACTTATATCTTACTAGAACTCTGTTAGAATCTTCCGCTTATGTTTTGATTACCGTTATCCACACTCATAGAAATACGGGGTGAAGGTTGCGAAACAATCAGAAACCTATGAAATTGGGAATTTCTAGTTTGGGTCGTGACAGACCTAGAGGTCACAAGCGCCTCAGTTATTTCTGATCATAGGGACTTAGCCCAAGGCCTCACAATGTGAACTTTCCTTTGTGAATCAAACATTAGCCGATCTACTAACAGAATTACACTCTTGTGATTCGGATATTGGGCATCATAAATATGAACCTTCCATCACCATTAAATTCTTATGAGTTGGATATTGGGCCTCACAATGTTAACCTTCCCTCACCATGAAAGTAATTAATTTAAAAGGTTTATTGGGATGTACGATCTCTCAACACATGAAAATATTAGTCTCCTCATCTATCATGATTTCTAGATCATTATACTCTCATTATAGCCTTAAAATCTAGAAGTATGGATTTACATGCAAAGGGATTTAACTTATAGGCCAAATCCATGGTCTTAAGGCATACGAGGTACAAGTGATAGACTGCACATTAAATAAGCATGCAATTGATGCGTACAATGTGTAATAAGTCTACCTAGCATGCTGGACATGTTAAAAATACATAAAAATAAGTATATCAAAATATCATGTTCCAACCAGTATGAAAAATAGTCCAAATAGGGTATAAGTATTTTAAACATGCATAATCAAGCATAACTAACATCAAATTTGGTCTAATGAAGTCAAAATACACATGCTCACAAAAATTAAATCAAAACAAATTAACTTGGTCAATTTCAGCATGCCTTGGGGTCACCTTGGTGCTTTCGGCACGCCTAGAATATTCTCGGTGTAATTTCTCGTGTTTTGACAATTTTGACTTATCATTAGTAATTTGACCATAAATTTGTGTATACTTATCAGAAACACCTCAAACTTGTTTTGTTAGACTCATAACTCAAAGAGGAAGATAGGAAAAATATTAAATAAAGTATATAAAATTGTTAGTATAGTTTTTTTAATCGATAAACACACAATTTGATAGATTCTGAGTTTCATGTATGGACACAAGGTCAGAAAATAAATCATAACTTATTCATTATCAATGAAATCCATTCAAACTTGGTTTTTTGTGTTCCTAACGAAGAGGGGCATCTTATAAAAATATAAAATAAATTATATAAAATATGTACATAGGTGCGGTAATCAAAAGTTCAGATCTGTGCAGTTTTCCAATTTTGGGGCTTAAACACCAGTCTGTTACACTCGGCGTGCTCATGGCGTGCCGATGATGGTCTCGGTGTGAAATCGAAGAACTAGAAATCAGTGAAAGGCTACTTGGCATGTTCTCGACTTGCTGAGGAATCTTCTGGGTTGGTCGGCGTGTGCTCGGTGTGCCGAGTACTCGCCTAACTGCGCATTCTTGGCAGTTTTTCCAAAATTTAAAAGTTTCTACAAGTCAAATCAAATTTATTCCTTAAGTAACATTCCTTTATTTTGGATTATGCACAAAACCCAATAAAATATATGTATGAAAACATAAGTAAATAATAAGTAGTTAAATTACTTTGTAAACTTTTGAAAACTAATATAATTTTGAAAATTTACTTCATACTATTGAAAAACAAACTTGAAACTCTACTTAAACCATAAAACAAGTTAAATTCAAAAACTTACCTTGATGTCGCTTTTTGGTTGTAGAGAATTCACCTCCGCTCTTCTTCTTCATTTCCTTCCTAACTCCAAGGAATTTTTCGAAATCAAGCATGAACACTTATTTATAGTAATTCACTAAACTTCCTAGTTCTATTAGGATTATAAATTAAGTTTAATCTTCTCCCTTTATTGGGATGTATTAGTTTCTAAGCCATTGGATGGAATTTCCCAGCTCTCCTAGTTCAACTAGAACTCTAGTGTGTTTCTAAGTCCTATGTAGTTAAAGAAGCTTCTATTAGGGTCTTTTAATCTAAGCCATTGATTGGAGTGTAAAAGTTACTGCAAGATCTAAATCGTTCATTATAACTTAAGAGGTTGTGATTGTGTGTGTTGCACTTAGTTTCCTGATTGTACAGCCCAACAATCACAATCAGTCAAAAGTCAAATAATATGGCTATTTACTAAAATTTTAAACTAACCCCTAATTTTATAATTAATTACACACTAACTCCTAACTTATTTTAATTACAATTTAATTCTATATTTTGGTTGGGTTATTACAGATATTTACCTTATGCTTGCTCTGGGATTCGACTCACTACCGATTCACCTTCTTCATCTTCCTCTTCTCTTCTTCCTCTCCAAGCTAGGACAACTAAGGTTTCTAGGTTGAGATTTGAATCTCTCTGACTTACTTAAAAGTCCTCACAAGGTTTCCTAATCCATTTACTTGTATAAGGAAAGAAAAAGACAGAATTAAAACTCCCTTCCAAAATTCACTCCCTAACCAACCACGACACCCATGATTCTCTAATGCGTTTTCATTTTGAATTCAAGTTTTATAATTACTGCTACCTCCCTAATAATCTTTATTAATTACAACTTAACTTATTAATTAGAACCTTCTAAAGAACTTACTAATTAGTCTAAGTTTAATTCCTTTTTTCTTACTTACACGTGCACTTCTAATTCTAGCAATTAAGATCTTTTTGTTAATGACACCATACTCCCCCATAAGTTCTATTAATTAACATTCAACCCCCAACTCATATACCATGTTACTAATTAGTTCCCAATATTCTAATTACTAAGAAAAACACACCAATAAATATAAAAAATTACCAATTAAACCCCAAACACTAAAATCTAGTTACCACTTACCACAAAGTCCCAATTAACTTATGAATTCCACTTTATTCATTACAAGAAATTTATAATTAATCCATATTGGTTTATTACTTTAATTAATTCATTTACTTTATATTTAAATTAATTATTTCAATTAATTCAGGATCCAGGTCTCTACAATCTAACACTTCAAAACCCTAGAAGCCTAGAAGATCAAGAAAGAATAAGAACTAACACCAAGATTCTACAATTCTTGTGAGTTTTCCTTCATTATCTTGGGTATTTAATTCTAGCCTAAAGTTGTAACATGAAGGAATTCTTGTGATTGATTTATAAACCTTCTTCATATTCTTATAATTAAAACCCATAAATAAAGATCCAATAAAGATAGAGCAATCATCAAAATTCGTTAAGAAACCCAAAGGACGAACTAAAATTGGAAAATTACCAAGATGAGAATGTATCGATTAAATAACCCTATGTAAAGTGATTCCGATAAGTATATAGGAAGTTATGGCCAAAACACTAACCATATATCAAAACTGAATACCCAGCCAAAACGCCATAACTTGGCCTGCTCACTAGTTAAGCAGCTGACCACAATACGCTGACCAATGGACCTAGTCGACCGAAAATCACCTATACATATTTTTGGTAGCTTTTCCCTAATTAGACCTTCCTTAGACCCCTGTAAAATTATTTTGGACTTTGGACACACTTTGCCAATTTCAGCTAGCCGACACCTAGCCTATGACTAGCCAAAATTCCTTTTGTTGCCAAATTTCAAATCCGAGACCTTGAGTATAGTAACTCGGATCTAAAAATATAATCTCACAATTAATGAATGAGTAATTTTTTTTAACTCAATAATGTAGCTTCCTAAATAGAACATTGAGGACTAGCAAGTAATATAATTGTTTGTGTTGAGGATCAATTTGTAATTACAATATAACTTTGGGGAGTGTAGTAGAATTATCTAAAGTTTGATTGGGTTGGAGATGTCTTGGTCGTATGAAGCACTAATTTGATTGTTGGGCGAGTTTAGTTTAGTAATTAATTAACTTAAGTGTAATAGGCTGGAACTAATGGATTAATGATGGGCTAGAACTAATGGGCTGAAACTAATGGGCTGAAGTGGAGTAATTGAATTGGACCTAAATTAGAAGCAAGGAAAACTTTAGTAACTTAGCATATATTAATAATTGTTCTAGAAGGGAATTAGAATTACTAATTAGAATTGGAAGAATTGAGATTAGTTAGGATAGGATTAGAAGGTTTCCAGCTGGCGAGTGAGATTAAAGGATCCAGAAGAGTTGGTTTCAAATTGAATTGGGATTGGGAAATAGGCTTGGACTAGAAAGGAGGATTGGAAAATAATAAAAGAAAAGAATAATGGGGAGATCGTGTACAACAATATTGGGTGAGGAGAGTTGGATTTTGAGAGAAAAAAGAAACAGAATAGATCTGAGAATTCAGGGAAGAGAGAAGGTTGCTGCTGATTTGGAGATTGGAGGAAGAAGAAGAAGAAGCAATTAAGGAAGAATATGTAGAATCGAGCATCGAATCTAGCATAGGATGTAAGTTGCAGTTCCTATATAGTTCTCTTGGGATTTCGTAGTCAATTACATGTTTTGCATGCTTGCTGTGATTACCTATGAGTTTGATTTGATTATAGTATGATTCCATGTTGATAGATATGTTTGACCATGCTAATTAGATTCAATATGTTAAGATAATTGTTAGAATCATGCTAGGTAGATCTAGTATGTTAATATAGGTATTTGAATCATGTTAGATAGATCTAGCATGTTGATAGGGTTAATTTCCAAATTTGTATGAGCATATGTGATTAGATCCATGTTAGACTGATAATAATATTTATAAATTGTTTATATATAATTGGTTTATTGTATGATTGTTATAATGATGCATATTAATCTGTAAAGTTGTTATAAATTGAATTGGACATCAAACGAACTAGGGCTTACGAACCCAGAAAACCCAAAACAGACGGCCCCGTCGGCACCCATCGGTTCACCGGTGAGGGTACAGATAGGGAATGATATTTAGTTGAAATAGAGCCATCGGCACCCACCGGTACACCAGTGAGGGTACTGATGAAACCCCAGTTCTGTAATCTATGGACATGGCTTTGGGGACTGAACTAATTGGACTAAGGACTTGACCATTAGGCTTAGGGTTGTGAGCCCTCACCTAATAGGATGATTGCAACTTGAGTTTAGACTATGGATTGATGTGATTGAACGTTGCTAACGTATGATGTGTTATGTAGTAATTGTGATTGGTAGTGCATGAGTGCCATGTGTTGTGCTTGTATGCCATGTATGCCATGCTTGTGATTGATTGTGCATAATGGATAGGATTGTAATGGACTATACATGAGTAGCAGGATTGTGATTGATTATGCATGTATGTTTTGGGGAGGGATTCCTGTATCCTAAAGATTATTCATGTGTATAGGCATACGTATAGCTTTTGAAGGATGTTATGATCGGATATCCTACTATTGTGATGTGATTGAACTGGTTTACTTGCATGATATGTAGTACAATTGTGATTGATTGTGTTTGTATGATGGAAATGATTCCTGTGATGGTATCCTAAGGATTATTCGTGTGTCTAGGAACACGGATAGCTTCCGAAGGGTGTTATCACCAGAGATCCTAATGTTTGTTGGAAATGATTCTTGTGATGGTATTCCTAAGGATTATTCATGTGTATAGGTACATAGATAGCTTCCGAAGGGTATTATCACCGGAGATCCTACTGTTAGGATATGATTGAACTTGTATGATATATATAGTGCATGAGTGATTATGATGGATTGTGTATGCTGGTTTGAAAGGGTTCTTGCGAGGCTTCCTAAGGATTATTCGTGTGTATGGGCGCACAGATAGTTTTCAAAGGGTGTTATCACTGGAGATCCGATTGTTGTGGGAAAGGATGCTTGTGAAGGTATCCCAAGGATTACTCGTGTGTATGGGTACACAGGTAGTTTCCAAAGGATATTATCACCGGTAATCCTACTGGTTTATTTGGTGGCTCGTCCGGGAAACCGGGCAGCTACAGATTGGATTGATGATTTTTTGTTTTGGGTAACCATCTTGCGAGGATCTCCCTAGGTTGTAATCCGTAAATGTAAGATATGGGTAATCGTCATATAATTGCCTCCTTGGGTGTTAATCCCTAGATGAGTGGGTAATCATCCTTGTGTAAGGCCTCCTTGGGACCGTTCCCCTAAATGCAAGTAAATAGCTCGGGGATTCTGCCGGGTAGGTTGCGAATCCAACAAAACCATGATGTAAGCGTGGAATTGTTGATTGTTGTTGTGGACCATAGTGGTCATGGACTGGGTTGTTTGTGGAACTTGTAGGTGGAGCCGGCTAATCACCGGGAAGTGTATTGTTTGAATTCAATCATCTTAATTATTGACTTGTTGTGGATTGGATGGTTATTGAGCTATTAACATTGTGGATTGGATGGTTATTGACTTATAGATACTATGGAATTATGGCTATTGGATTGTTAGCATTGTATAGTTATTGAGTTACTGATATTGACTTGTTAATATTGTTAGCATTGTATGGCTACTGAATTGTTAGCATTGTATGGATATTGTGGATGATATGTATAGTAACCTATTGACATTGTATGATTATAATAGACTTACTGATAGTATGGTTATGGGCTTATTGCTATTATTAACTTGCTGATATTAGGAGAGTATATGGTTATTGCCTTGTTGCTATTGTGATTATTAACTTGCTGATATGGTGAAGTATATGGTATGGACTGGTTAGTATGGTAGAGTATATAACAGGTTGACATTGTGTAGTTACTGAGGATTGCTGTTTGCTGAAATTGAATATGTGATAATGATAATACTATGGCTATGAATTGATATGATATAGTAGCTATGATAGTATATGGTTATAATTATAGGCATTGATATGATATTGTGGCTATGATAACATGTGATTATGATGCTAGGACTGATATGATAGTGTGGTGTATATGTTGTATGCATTCCATGTTATTCCATGACAAATATATGCCCTGATGTGATAGCATGTGATTGTATGATTTCCATGATTGATCTGTGCATGGACTAATGTTGTTCCTTGAGGATGGTTGTAGGATTGTTTCTTTCTAGGCATTCCAAGCTCATGCAACCTATTATGTTGCAAGTTCAGTTGCATTGAAGGATTGCGTGGACTGATGTTCTTTATTATTGATTTATGCCTTGATGTATAGATTAGAATTAATATAATAGGGATAGATTAGTGGTAGTTGATTTCTATAACTTGTAAGCTCTTATGAAGCCATAGTTTGATATTGAATATGATGTATATTGCTTTCGCATTCTGACATTTGTTTACATGAGACTAAATACTCGTATGGGGTTTTATTGTTTTGTTGTGATCCACGTTCCTTGGATGGAACCCGAAGGTCTCGCTTCGTGATCCATGCCAACCCACATAGGGATTCGTGCCATTGGATCCGGGTTGTGACATTGAGCACCTGTATAATGTAAATTGTAGTTGATTTATCATGTTTCTAGGTACTAGGAATGCCTATATCAAAATTTGACCTCCTACAGTAATGATTTTTCCTATGAGAACTTCCCAAAGCAGTATGAAAATTTAAGATACACAGGGAAATAACCCCACAACACCTTTACTAGTTTTATTTGCATATTATATGCATGCTAAGATGTTTTGTATGATTTATAAGCTTGTTAATATCATGTTGTGATCATATATGTGTTTTTGAGAATTTTAAGTGATTAATTTGCATAAAAGACCATTAACTATGTGAATACCTCATCTCTAATTCAAATAAGACATGTCATATGGTATTATAATATTTATGACACTCTCATCATGCCTACATGTGCATTAAACTGTATATGTTAAACTATATGCTTTGTATTAGTCTAGGATCATGAGAATGTGTTCATGTCTATGCTATTTTGAATATATGTTTGTGAAATCAATGTTTGTGCACAACACTAATAAACGATCTGAATTTATGAATTGCATATTGACTACCCAGCTGAGATTGCTTCCCTGTTATCCTAGTATTGGAGCACACTGTGCTTGGTCAATAAAGGATACTATCATGACTCATGATATGGCTATGACCAATGCTTCTCCATTTGAGACTAAGCCACCTAAGGTGGTAAGATGATAGGTGAAGGAGTGCACTCCCAATATTCCGAATCATAAGAGTCACTTCTGTTAGTAGATCGAATAATGTATGGCTCACTATGGATAATTTACGTTAGTGAAACCTTTCATATATTTATGTGATAAAAAATAAGGGGAGGGGATTATACCCTCTAGGTCAAAGTCCCTTAGAACTATGATGCTCACATAGAATAATCCTTTATCATGGCCTTGTATGGGGGGATGAATTCACAGTAGTTAGACATCTTGGGTAATTGGATTGAATCTAGTGTGGGTCGTACACTATTTGAATGTCAAATGGCATGCATTGAATTTTCATGTGCTTGTTGATATTATCATGATGTCTTGTGTATGATGCACTTGATATCATAATCATCATATATACTTAGGCATTGTAAACTTGTAAAATATGACCATGATATCCTTAGGATACAAACCAAGTGAGATTTGGTGAGAGAATAAGCATTGTTTGATTGTTGTCAAATTTATCATTATTTTCACATATTTTTTGGACTTATTATTTTTATCATTATTATTATATATTTTATCATAGCATTGGGATATGAGTAAAGACCTTGTTTTGAAAGTATACTCATCCGGTCATTCATTTATGTATGTTTTATGACATATTTTTCAGGTTAAAGAATGATTGCTATTAAAGGGAGAGCTATTGGAATAAAGAGGAATGAAAGTGAGAAGTTAGATTATAGGGATTATGTATTTAGATGTAGTTTAATTCAGTTTATTAAACAAGAATAGATTGTAGTTTTTATTTAAATATTTATTAGAATTATTATATTATCACTTCCGGTTATGTTTTTGTGTTGCTTATCAACTCCCATTGTGTTGGGGCGAGAGGTACATACTAATCCTTTTGGGTATCTTGAGGATCTGTTCAAGTTTGGGATGTGACACCTGTCACGACCCAATCCCAATTAGACCCTTTAGGTCCAGGTGATCTAGCCTCATGACCTTCACTTCCTCACAAGGAGAGTGGCGGTCTCAGATACTGTAGTCTCCAAGATAACTTAAAGAGAATAAAATAAATACAGAGTATAGCGGAAGTAAATCGAAAACAGTTCTAGGTTAAAGATCAGATTTCTACGCGTATATAAACAA
>JAUPMG010041461.1:0-14238 GCA_031762675.1 Pachysandra terminalis | reverse complement strand
AGGTGTTGATTTAGTTTAGATTAGAATATGATTAAGATTAGGATAAGAAGGGATAAATAAGATGGTTAAATAGATTAAATAAGAATTAGGGATTAAAAAAAATAATAAATAAATAAAAATCAAAAAAAGAAAGGTTTAGGCTGGTTCGTTGAAAACAGAAGAAGAGAAGAGTTTCTTTCAAACTCTTTCCCTTAGAGATATGGATAGAAAAGGGGAGAGAGATTGGAAGATAAGAAGCTAAAATGGGGAATCCTTTGGAGAAGAAAAAGGGATTTTGAATGGAGAAGAGAAGGAATCGTTGGTTATAAAAGAAGGGGTCGAGCAACAAAAAGAGGAGGAGAAATTAGAGAGAATAAGGAAGAAAAAAGAAAAGAAAAAATGGCAGAAGAAAGGAGGTCGAATTGAGGTAAAAATCGGTTCCTGCTTTTCTTCTTCATCCCAAGTTCTACAAACCTAGGAGAAAACCTGCAAAAAAACCCTAGATAAAAAATCCCCAAACCCAGTTCGTTTTTTCCCAAACCGAATCCTTTCGTCCCCGATCCGAAACCCCATCCGAATTCTTCAAACCTAAGAGCAAAAAAAATAGGTCTGCCCAGTCTGTCCTACCTTGTTGCAAAAATCCAAGTCATGCCATCCTTGAAGTTCTGTAAATCAATCTTAAAATACAAGCTTTTCAGAACCTGCAAGATCAAAACACAAGGAATTAGGACTGGTTGCTACAGGTATTTGCCTTTTTTATTTATTGTTTCTGAGTTGGATTCTACACTCATTGTCATCGTTTTTCTCATATTTTTCTAAGTTGTGTTCTAACTTGTGCAACTATATTTGTTGATCGTATGGTTTAATTCCTGGAATACTTGTTCTTATTTTTAATAAAGTTTATGTTTGTTTTAAGCATCTTGGAATCGTGGCTTATTAACATAGTTGAAAACATATGGATGTTTGGAGTAGGTGTTTTTTAGAAATTTTGATTAGTTGTTTTTTTTTTCTTTTATTGCGTTGGGTCTCATGCTCTAGGATTCTTTGGTTCCATCTAGAAGTCTTAATTGATTTAGGTAGATTAAAATTATATTTTATCTTTTTTGTTTAAGGTTTTTAGGGATTTTGATATTCATAGGATTTTAGATGTCTTTGGGTTAGGATTAATTTAAATTTCAGAATTTTGAAGAGGCCTTCGACTACGTGGATTCCATGGATTAAAAAGAAAAAAATGTATTATAATTTAGCATAAATTTTTAGGTTTTTGAAGTTTTAGGGTTTGTTCCAATAATTTTCAGTTAGTTTAATTGGCCAAATATAATTAGACCAGTTAATCTGTTAAACCGGAAGAGAGGGGGTGCCTAACACGTTCCCGCTCTCTTAACTAAACCTCCCTACCCAATCTGGTTAGACCAAATTAAAATCTTATTTTTGGGTCTATTTTGAGTTAAAAGATGAACTCATGGGTGACCATTCACACCCGAACTCAATGAGTGGTGGCGACTCAAATTTACCCGATCTATCTGGGGTCCACCCGACCCGGGGTAGTTCACACTAATCTTCGTTGGATTAATCATTAGTTCCTTTTAGCTTAGTCCTTATTAAATTAGAATCCTTCCTTTAAATTAAAGAATCCTAATTAAGTTAAACTAGTATTAACTTTATTTAAATCTCAACCATCAATTTATTTTAAACGTTCTTATGAAATCCCTGCCACACATTATAACTTAAAGAGTTATGATTGTGTGTGAAGCACTTAGTTTCCAACCGTGCAACCCACCAATTACAATCAGTCAAAGTCAAATATGATAGCTAAATTACTAAAATTTTAAATTACCTATTTTTTTTATTAATTTCATATTAACCCCATTGTTTTTTGGGTTATTACATTCTAAGGCTGATAGTAATGAACCAAGGGAGAGAGTGGCTGGTGAGCAAGAGAAGGATCGAGCACCATTGTTGCAATGGAAGCAACAAAGAGGAAGATAAACGACCGTGGGGTCTGAGTAGTGTTGCACTGGTTTTGCGTTGATTTTGCTGGGAGGAGAAACAGGTTCTCTTCGGTATTTATAGCTTTCTTTGATCGATTATCCCACCATTCCATTCAGTTGTGATAACTGATCCCGCTTTGATATTCAAATTCCTTGCTTGATTGTGGGCTTTTCACAACTGCATCTTTTCTGGTCTTGACACCTGGACCGGCGGGTGAGCCTTATTTGCTAGTACTTCTCTCCCCATAGGCTGTTGATGATATGCAACTATTTGTACGAAATAATTCCCCTACCTTCATTACGTCTCTTGATATCCTCCCGATCTAAAGAGACATGAGGAAGGTATTAATGATGACTGTTATGCATTCTCTTCCTTTGGGTCTTCATCCTGCAAGTCATCGTACTTCATTCTCAAACCCTCTACTCTTCTCGGAGGCTTCTGATCATGTCAAAAAAGATGAAGTGGTCCTCTTCCGCTGCTTCTGGTCTTTCCTCTCTCAACCTACTGACCGTGTTGGCCATAATTGCTGATCATATCTCTGGTCAGGTACTTCCCGAACCTTTACCTCTTCCTTCTATGATATTGGGCCTTTCTTTTAATTAGACCTTTCGACCATCCCCTGTGCATGACCTCAATATGTTCCACCCTTGATTTCTTGGGGATAAGCTTTTTCTTTCTTCTGAGGGTTTGGACCGTCCAATTTGGACCATCTGCCAATCCATTCATTCTTGGCCACGAGTAAACAAGGCTAGGAATGAATGGATTGACCGTTTGCCACCAGTCTATTCTAAATCCTTGAGAAAGTCTGAGATTCATGAGTTTATCCAATATTTCCATTTTGAAGTGACCATGGACCACAACCTTCTAGCTGCAACCGTTTGTTTCTGGAGTTGATCTAGCAATACTTCATCTTCCTTGTGGCTCCATGACTCCAACGGTGATGGATGTTGCTACTGCCTCCGGTTTGCATCCTGTGGGTGAATACATCAAATGATCCTCTCAGTTGAGCAGAATTCCTTTGATAATTAACATCCCCATGTCACTTACGGGACTTTCATTTATAGAGAGAGGAAGTTGAACGGTCGGGTGACTGTTCAAGAGAACTTCTCCTTCCTCCTCATGCTACTTTTTAGAAACTTGTTGTGTGCTACTTTTGGTCAGATGGCCAAAGAATATAGTGCCCTGACCGTCGCCTTGGTAGCCGATCGTCAGTTAGCTCTTGCTCCCTTGATGCTCTCCTACCTTTATCGTAGTATGCATGAGTTGTCCGTGAAGGGACTTGAGATTGTTTAAGGCCCTCTATGGCTCCTCCAATGGTGGGTTTATGAATATTTCCCCTATGCATTTTGCCAAATCTTGGTTCCACCTCTCTCCGATTTAGAGTACTTCGGTTGTCGATGGTTGAGCATTATTTTGAAAAAAACCTCATTCCAAGGTTGCTTCTGGTTTTTCTACGGTCTTCCTTTTGACCATTTTGATGCTTTGTTCCAGCCCTTCCTTATCCCTACCGACGGCCTAGAGTGGCTGTTCGACCGAGATTTTTATATTATTGAAGGGGCTGAGGCAGTCGTGAGTAGGGATATGATTTGGACCATTTTTTACTCTGTTAGGACCTCCCCTTCAGTGGGGTTATGTGTGGAGGTCCCAATAAGAATAAACAAATGTGCGGTTGAGGCTTACTTCTCCCACTTATGTGCCCAACAATTTGGATTGACCATGCTTTCCCGATTCCTCAACGTTTTTCTTTGAATGCTGATTTGTCTGGTCGAGTGGTTGTCTGCTTCTTTGAGCTTGAAAACTTACCCATGACTTTTTCCAATTTATCAAAAAATTCTCTATGGTTCTGCCTCCAAACTGCCCCTCCTTGACCACAGCTTTGAGAACCTGGTGGTTCTATTATACCCATCGGAGTTTCGAACGGTCGTAAGAAGATTGTATAGTCAGATTAAGTTCTTCCTTAGGGAGTTATCCTTTAAAGATCTTAGAGCATCCACATCAAAAAATTCTAAAGGAACGAAGGCTGCCTCCTCTACTACAACTCCTTCCAAGGTCATTGGTGATACATCAATGACTGAATCCGGGGCTCCCCCATTCAAGGGAAAGAGGAAAGAAGCTTCGGTTCCTTGGCCTCCCTCCAAGAAAAAACACAAGGGTGAGCCAGGTATTTATGATCGTATCCACTTTGTCCGTCGATTTGAGAAATTTTATAGGTGGGAAATTTTATAGGCTGAAATTTTATATGCTAGAGGAAAAGGTTAATAAGTGTCATGCCCAAAAACCATTGGCACGATAATCTATATCTACATACAGATCTCAAAGTGTGACCTAAATATCCCACCCTTGGATTCGATCCATAAACCAACCACTGGATCGACATCCCAAACCAAATACAACATCAGAGTAAAATTTAAACAATGCATAAGAAAACCAAATATAATTCAATATCCTTGCATTGATCAAATCAAAATCAAAATCAAAATCAAAATATAACACTTAGTCTCTCAAACTTTATTACATCAACAATTTCCCAGAATTCAAGTCCATAAATAAAGTAAAAGCAAATCACACGGTAGCAATCCACATCTCAAGTCCAGCCTCGATGTTCTGATCTTTGCTGATAACCTGGAATTTGTTCGCATGAGGCTCAACAATAAAACCAAAGGTCTATGCCTCACATTGTTAACCATCATCATACACATGCTAACTATAATATGCTATAAATTCTAACAGTTATAATCATCAATTCTCAGAAGTCAAGTAAAGTAAAATGATTTAATGGTGATGCGTATATAATGCTGATGTAATGATGATGAGATCAAACACATGAACCTAAGATGATCATGGAGATTCAATGATACATAAGTTCTTCTTAACTCTATAATGAATGTGTTATATATTGTCTCGTGTTATTCCTTGCGTATACCAGTAGCCACACCTCCATCAATATTTCTGGGAATTATGACTCAAGGAGTGCCTGGAACACATCCTCTTCATTTCAGGGAATACAACCCCACGTATGAATGAACCCTACTATTTTCTAGGAATACGACCCAAGGTGCAAGATGGATCCTTTTGGGAATTTCAACCCAAGGGGAACACCGACCCTCTAGGTACCATCTCAAATGGAAACCCATCATACTCTTTCTCCGTAGGCTCCCTTAAAACTTAACCACGCATCTTTCTTACCTGATCATCCTTCAACGGTATCCGAAACACTAGTTGGTCTCACAGGACGAATCACAACACCTATGCACCTCTTATGCACTTCTCATCGGAACTCTCAGTTCCAACACAAACACACGATACTCAATACTCATCGTATGACCTCATCACTACCATAGTTCACAGAATACAAGTTCATATATGGCATCCAACATAGGTATTTCCAATTCATAAGCACCACAATATCCAAAACATGTAAAATCAATAAATTATCTCATATCTCATCTATTTAGCACATTTATAAACTATCTAGCAAATTTCACAAACATTGGAAAACATGTGCAAATTTCAGTATGCCGACTCCCACACTGAAGGTGTGTCAAAGGAGTTCCATAGACCCTTTGGTATATCGAGGAATTTTGGTAGACCAAGCCGAGGGACTTCACACAGAGGCTTCATCAAACCCGTCAGTATGCCGAAGTGGTTTAAAAAGGCTGACTAGAACACACCAATTTCACAGAGATTTTTCGGTAGGACTTTCGGTATACCGAGGGGCATACTAAACTCTGCCCAGAAATTTTGGTAGACCCCCTCGGTATACCAAAGGTCGCAATCCCAGAAGAATAGGTCTAAACTCACACAAAGCATCAGAAATAACACATAATGCTTTCTAACTATCATCACATACATCATATTCGCACATCTAAACAATAACCACAAATCATATGCATACTAGATTCATAAACATTATATATATATGCATACACTTATCTGGAAATTAAGAGTGTTCACACTTTTACTCTGTACACACATTGGGATAATAACATGAAAGAGACAAATGGCACTTACCTCTTCTCAAGTATTTCCAAAAAGTTGAAGAATAAGCTCTCTTCTCTTATTATCCTCCTCTTCTATGCTATGCAATAAATCAGAATCTCCAGCAAAATTGTGTAGCCCTCTTCTTCCTTTGTCTTTTCACCTCTCTTCTTGTACCGCACATACAACCCTCCAAGTTTAAATATGGTTGCACATTCCCTTTCCAATCGACTTGGTTATGGAAAGACATCCATAACCGTACACCTTAATTGAAGGAGGGAGAGGAATCGTGTAACTCCCTCTTTAATCACTCCTCAATTCAAACCAAGTTGAAAGACCAAAAAGGTCATGGGTCATCTACACGGGTCAAACGACCACTCTAGGTCCAGTCCCATGTAGTTCAGCCCAAAATCCAAAACTACTTCTCAAAAATAATATAAAAACCACCAAACATTACTTAATTACAATTTATTCTCAATTTCACAATTTCATTACACAAACAGAAAAATCAATATAATTATATGAAAAGATATGAGTATTTATTTTAAATCATTAATAAAATATCATTAAACAATTTTGAAATACGTGTAGGCCACTACAATCTACCTCAGTTAAAGACATTTTGTCCCGAAATTTACATATCTCAGTCTGCAAACAACGATGGATAGCGATTGCGAATCTCCGACTCAAGCTCCTGTGATGCTTCGAACTTATCATGATGATTCCACTAGATCTTCACTAATGGAATTGTCTTCGTTCTTAGTACTTGCTCTTTTTGATCCAGCATTCGAATAGGTTGCTCCTCGTACTTCACGTCCTCACGAAGCTGAAGTTGTCTCCAATCAAGAACATGCAAAGGATCCGGTTCGTACTTTCGCAACATCGAAATGTGAAAGATACTATGCACTAATGCAAGTTGTGGTGGTAAAACAATCCGATAAGCTATGCTCCCGAAATGCTCCAACACGTCAAAAAGTTCGATAAAACGTGATGCAAGCTTCCCGTTCTTTCTAAATCTCATCACACCCTTCGTAGGTGAAACCTTCAATAAAATGTGGTCGCCAACAACAAACACAAGATCTTGCCTCGTCCGATTTGCATAACTCTTATGGCAACTCGGATCTGCTCTCAATCTTTCTTTGATCACTTTTACCTACTCGCTACTTTCCTGGATTAACTTCGGTCCAAGAACAATACTCTCGCCAACATCTGCCTAATAAACTCTGCACGATCTCCCATACAACGTCTCTAATGGAGCCATACCAATACTAGACTGATAGTTGTATGAAAACTCGACCAAAGGAAGATGATCGATCCAGCTACCTTTCAAGTCCAGCATACAAGATCGCAATATATCCTTCAATATCTAGTTCACTTGCTCTCTTTGTCTGTCGGTTTGTAGATGAATACTGTGCTGAAGTCAAGTCGCGTACCCAAAGCTTTCTGCAAGCTCCTCCAAAACTGCGAAGTAAATTTGAAATCTTGATCTGAAACAATGCTCGCTGGAACTCCATGCAATTTGACAATAGCACGAACATATAACCTCGCTAGCTCATCCAACGATGATGAACGTGTGTAGATGTGTGCATATGAAGCCTAGTAGGAAACAAAAGTCCTATGTCTCAAATTATCAATAATATTTCCATCTAGGTGTGTGCATATGAAGTCTAGTAGGAAACCAAAGTCCTATGTCTCAAATTATCAATAGTATTTCCATCCACATACACATACATCATGTTGTACATTAGTAATATCACAATATATTATTTGTATTAAACAACCATAGTTACTTCATCATATCACATGCCTTAGTATCCATTCACAACATTACATGTGCAATCACACATAGTGATATGCCTTGGGGTGGGGGTGGGGGGTGAATAGCTTTTAGACGATATGCGGCATTTCTTGGCGCTTTGGAATTACCTATTCAATTATGCTATTGTTTGGATAGAAAGTAGAGTGTAAAATAACAAATAGATCTCAAGTGAACAATGGAAGTGCACATAAGATAGGAAATGTAAATGCACAAGAAAACCATTCAACACAAGAGATTTATCGTGGTTCAGCACTCGAGCCTAATCCACGCCCCTAAGCAACCCCCACGGTTCTCAAGGTTTTCACTATGTGGTTTTCCAAAATACGAGCTACCCAGAAAATCGTAGGGGATTTGTAGGCCATCCTCAACGTATCTGAAGTTGTTCATGCTATGTGGTTTTCCAAAATACGAGCTACCCAGAAAATTGTAGGGGATTTGTAGGCCATCCTCAACGTATCTAAAGTTGTTCATGCTACCTCCAAACACAAGGTTACTTTCAGGAAACCTCAAACTCACTAAAGTTTGTTCAGTTCTTGTAAGTGGATTTACTTCATACGTATTAACCTCAGTAAAGTTTGTTCAGTTCTTGTAATGCGAATATGAAGTCTCGCCTTCTTGCTTCACATTCCTCGCTCCCGCTTTGATAGGTGTAGTTGAATCAAACTGAATAGGAGAGAAGGGCCTTACTACCCTTGATGTGTGTGTGATGAATGTGATCCTACACATTAGGAGGAAAGGACTTGAGCTCTCACTTCAATTTCTTCAATGGATATGACAATGAATGTCAAATGCTATTAAGCTTGGGAAGAAGTGAAGATGAGAAATCTCTACCCTAAGTCAAGAGAACAAGTCTCTTGGAGTTAATGAATAGGGCTAGGATATTCTTTGGAGACTCTTGGAGCTTTTGGGTATAAGTTCTAACTATGCTCAAGCTCTTAATTTTGTTCGGTTTTCATGCTCTATTTATAGAGTTAAAATCCCGCAGTGACTGGTCGACCGCCTAGTTTGGCCGGTCGATCAGATGCCTTACAACGGCTATAACGCAGCAAAAGGTAGTGCATTAAGTCACCTTTGGAAAAGGCATCAGGCCTTGTCTGTTGTGCACCGATCGACCGTCCAAGTGGCCGGTTGACTGGGGCACTATAGAACCCCAAAATAGCAAGTTCCTTTAGTGTTGCCTGGGGAGCTGCCACATTGGGCAGGTGTGATGTGGGCAAGTGCGATGCACTGGGAGAGCTACATGTTGCACAATCCCACATCTCTTGGGAAGGTGAAGGTGAAGTACATATAAGTATATTCACACTCTTCTATTACACAACGCGTTTTAAAGCCGTGATGTCCGTGAACCCAATCAGAACTCCAGAATTAAGTGTGCTTGGGCGGGAGTAGTACCAGGATGGGTGACCCCCTGGGAAGTCTGATTCGGGGGAGCCAAAAGCGGACGTTATAGAAACCAACTGATCGAGAATTATTCGGTGACCTTGGCCAATCAATAGAGCACTGTGCAGATCAGACAAACCAAGTGTTGGTCTACAATGTGATTGACATGGACTCGGGGATTCTCCTAATATGTATTTCTAAGGCATAACTCCTCAAGTTCTATCCATGAATGGTATTGACCATTCATGGGTGGTCTTTGGTTGTCCAGACAGAGTCCAGATGACCAAGGATCGTGCTGTGCCCCTTAACTGGTAAAGGGCTCACCATCCTTGAAAACAACATGATACTACAAATGAATGTTGTGCTCTTAGGGAATGTCTAGTGCATGTGTGTAATATACCTTTGAATAGGGGACCTCTTCAGATAGATGCTTGATGAAGCTTTGGTTTTCCTTGATTTTGCAAGTCTTGATCTTCAATGGGGACAGTTACGGACACTCAAGGACATAGTCACAATTGACAAACAATAGGAATATCTAAGGGGATACCTATGACATTAACAATCTCCCCCTTTGTCAATTTGTGATAAAAACTTCGATTCTAGGTACACACACAACTAGACACCTATGAATTGAGATTACAAATATTGATATTACAACAACTCAAATCATAAAGCAAAAGAGAAAGGGAAAATAGCACTATAGTACTCTGTGCTCTCTCATACTTGGACATACCTGCAAAAAAGATAAGAATACCTACAAGCAAAGCAAAATATGTGCCATATGTAGATGGAGTACCTAGATCTCCCAAATCATTCTCCCCCTTTTTGTCAAAAATAGACAAAGAGAAGGACAAATATGGAGGGAAATCTAATGTTGTGATTGCAATTTTTTTTTGGGTACATTTGAATAAACAGAGTTCTGACCAAAATTGTAAACCAATCATATGAGGCGACAACAACCAGCGTAGTTGGCTCAAATCTCAAAAGGCGACAACAACCACAAAGATTGGCTCTAATATGTGAGAAGACAACAACTAGCTATTTGGTTCTAACCCCAAATGGCGACAACAATTACAAAGATTGTCTCTAACCCTATGAAATAGTTTAAAAATTTTAGCTCCAGTTTAAACAGATGAGACCACTAGCAAAATAACAACCACAAACTTATGTAACACACTACAAATGATTTGTAGGATCACATAAGTGGAGGTGTAGAAGTTGGCTCCATGAAATAGAGGGATACAATGTTATCTTTTAATTCACCTCAGAAAATACACCAATAAATATGCAATTATGATATGGTGTAGGATTAACAAACCACAAAAATATGAATTATGCAAAGTGTTTTGCCAATAACCCCATTAGGTACCCTAAAGATCCTAATCCCAATGGGGGTAGTGTGATTTAAATTGAGGCCAAAAATGCAAAGTGTGTGCATTTGTGTGAATCATAATAGATAATTTCAGTTAAACACATGATAAACACAAGCTGTTCAATAAAGTCACATGCATACATCATTTAAGATGTTTTGATAGACTAAGCATAAATGATCAATACAATACATATGTAGACAATGCGATGGAGATATGCAATAAACATAAACAAAGTCTACAATGTCGCAGGCTGGACCCATAAGGATATGAGTTGTTCACAGGTCCATAATGCCTAAGGTTGGACCCCATAAATATATTCAAAGGTCATAGGTCCATGATGGTAAAGTGTAGAAATGACATAAATATGTGAGTAAAACTTGGTCAATTTCTACGAGAGATATCATATTATGTCCAAATTTTGGACATAATATGATATGTGTTAATATAGTTCAGAAAAAAAAATATCAATTTCCATCAAATAAATGTATATAAGATATGAACGATAATCAATAATTAGCAATCAAATCTACAATGGAATCAGAAAGTCTCTAAGTCAAGAAAGTCAAGACTAGAGACATTCCAAGAGAGACCAATTCATGTGGATAAAAACAATAGATATGTAAAAAGAATTCCACATATGACAAAAAGGTACAATAAGAGGACAAACAACCAAATAAGTTTTAAATGGAGGTAAGTCACACCCAAAGATACAACCAAAATCTCTCAATTAGGTGCAAAGATCAAAAAAAGTAAAGGATTGATCTAAGCACACAGGTAAGGACTAGAAAAAATGATTTAGGAACTCAACAAACAATTATAGTCCATAAGGCCCAAGAATAGACAAACGATCATATGTATCAGGGAGACACAAGGTCTATTATTCAAGGAGGCCAACACAAGTAGACAAATGAGGAGTGCCAACATCCAAGTGTCTATATGTGCCAACCTGTATTGAAAATAGTATGAGCAAGAAGTGGACAAGTTCATACAATACTTAAAGTACAAGGGCCAGAACATGTGAATGAGAACTAATGTGTGCATTTTAATAAGTAAACATACTTACTTGAAACACACACAAGGTATGACCAAGTTCAAACAAGAACACACTCAACAAGAGCCATTGTAAAATGTGTAAATGTAAGAATATGGGCTAAAAGTTACACACTTTACATTGGACGAACTAAGTGTACACATATGTGATTTTCTAGTCATGTGCACACATAGTTCGTGTATCACATACTTCAGGTGTAAAGATATACCGATGTTGATGACACCTTTATATGTGATACCTTCCAAGGAGACTTACTCCTTGGGAAGCCACTCAGTGGGTTTAGGAGGTTTAGACTTACTCCTTGGGAGGCCACTCAGTGGGTTTAGGAGGTTTAGGTGGCTTCCTAGGCCAACTCTTCTTAATTGCCATTATGAGGTTGAGTTCCTTGTCCAATTGGTCAATTAGACTGAACAATTTTTTTTCTTCTTTCTTTTAGATTTTGAGGCAAGTAAGAATGGGTCCAAAGGAACACTAGTAGACTCACCCTTGTTAAATAGAGAAGTGTAGTGCACACGGTTAGTCGTATCCCTAGTCTCCTCTCCAAAAAACTGAGTTCTTTGGAGAGTTTAGGACCCAGAAGTTTCATCTTGCAATGTTTTGCAAATTGTCCCTACAATGCATAGTTATAACACACAATATCTACAGAAGGTATGTGAGATTTTCTTACAAGCTTTCCTTCTTCAGAAGTAGAGGATGTGTCATGAATAATAGGAGAGGTGGAAGACCCTTCTTTTACCATGTAGCAGTGGTCAGCAGTATTGAGGCCCCTCATGATAGTGTTACTGAGATCATTAGAGACAATACTGCCCTCACTGCTAAAGGTCACTATGAGTCCTTCACATAGTTGTGACACACTCAAAAGATTGTCTCAACCCATCCCATCAATGCACAGGACATTATCTATGGTAGGCATAAAGGGAAGTTTGACTGATCCCCTACCAGTGAATAGTAACTGACTCCCATCCCTATAAGACACCGATCCTCTTGTAAAATCTTCATAAATTATGAAGAAGAATCTGTTTCTAGACATGTGTCTTGAGGCCCCACTATCTAGATACCATCTAAGTGAGTCTGTCTTATCTTCTTCTGATGGGCAACTAGGATTACTTTGAGTACCCATTTCAAGGAAGGAGGGGGAGGCAAACTAGGAAGAAGTTCATTCCTAGACATGTTCCTCTTTTGAGCACCCATAAGGTCATATGCCATAGGAAGGGCTTCTAAAGAAGAAGTCATCACACAATCCCTTTGATCCATAGGGATGGTATTACATTTATGTTTTTTCATGAGATTTAGACATAGCATTTGTGTGGGTTTTAGTCCCATGAGTACCCAGGTTATGTAGTGACTCGGAACCAAAAAATTTATAAAATAATTAATTTTTAATTTTAGAAAAATTTAACAGCCTAAAAATACAAATTTGACCTTTAAGGGATATAGGTATATCTTGAAATTACCTAGAGAAATAAGAGCTGACAATTTGAAAGAATAAGAAGCTATGGTTAAAATATTTCAAATAAATGGATTAACATGTGAATTAGAAAAGAATAGGGTAGAAATGTAATTATGAATAACTTAATTGGGCTTTGAGACCTAACCTGGTCGTTTGGCCCAATAGAGAAGGTTCTAGAAGAATTTAATTAATGAGTAACAGTAAACAATAATAGTAAGGTACGAAGAAAGTTAACAAATATGGATAGGGACCAAGTAGCAGGATGCTTAAGAAGGGGGATTATTTCCTATGAAAAAGGGAGAATTCAAATTCAAATTTGAATAAGGTAAGGATCGAAATATCTACAGAAATATGAAGGGAGAATAGACCCAATTGGCTAGAGAAAAAGAAAGAGGAAGAAGGAAAAGTTATCAGGGATTTGGAGAAAAGAAGAAGATGAGAAGGATAAAAAAGAGGACTGTAAACTACTATGATGGAGGAAGAGGCATATAGGAAGAGATAGAGAAAGAAAGAGAGAAGAAAAAGAAGAAGGAAGAAGTGAGGAGAGAAAGAGAGAAGAAAAAGAAGGAAGAAGTGAGAAGAGAAAGAGAGAAGAAAAGGGAAGAGGAACAAAAGGAAAAAAGGCAATGATGATTGTACAGATCCAAATCTGCGGAATATTGAGGTAGGGATTTCCATGGTAGTTATTTTCATAGGATTATGATAAACTTCTTAGGATGAGCATCTAGATTCCTTGTTTTGCATGAAAATATGTGATTGAACCATGTTATACTGATTTATGAGTTTGTGATGATAACTTGAAGATATGCGTTTGGAACATGTGAATTATGCTAAATCTAACATGTGAATCCATGTTTAGATGTTAGGTTTTGTGTATAACATGTTAGTGAGATTGAATGGTAGCATAAACCTTGATTTTGTATGAGAAAAGTGTAAAATTGAGTTTGTAAGAAGTTGGGCACGAAGCCTTAGGAATTCTTTAAAAATCTGGGCTGAAATTGACCCTCGGTCCCACCGAGCTCACCCGTCGAACCCTTCTCTGCCCCTTCTGCCAAGCCAGCGCAGGAGCCGATCCCATCTGCCGAACACCTCGGCCTCGGTCCCATCAAGCCTACTACCGAGCCCCTTTATGCCCCAAATTTGGTGGACATTGTGTTGTGTGTGGTGTTGGTTTGTGGGAATTATGTGTGTGTGAAATTTTATGCAACAAAATGTA